>RJWM01015684.1:0-46709 GCA_004363535.1 Dasyprocta punctata | reverse complement strand
AAAAAACACCCATACTGGGGAGACTAAGCCAAGATCCCAACTTTGAGAAAGGCCTGGGCAATTTAAGTGAGACCATGTCACAAACTAAGAACAAAAGGCTGGGATGTAGCTCAATGACATAGCTACATCCCAGCATATATGAGGCCTTGTGTTTAATCTCCATTATAATACTAAAACAAAAAACAAAAACAGAACCCTAACTATAAATAAATAAAGAAATAAATAAGTAAGTAAATAGGGCTGGGGATATAAGTCATTGCTCCTTAGGTTCAATCCTCAGCATGGTAAAAAAAAGAAAAGAAAGAAAAAATAATTGAGGCATACATCAAAGTATAAGGGAATATACAAAATAAAATCATGACCAAATTTGCATGTTATTACTAGGTTTTTTGTTGTTATCATAAATGGTTGTACTCTGTAATGCTAGAGTTAACTGATGAGCATTTTGGAACACACTTCTCAACAAATCTTGGACTAAAATTAGAAGCATGTATAATAACTTATTATCGTGAAGATTAAACAATCATCTTCTGTTTTGGTTTTTTGAAACAAGGTCTTGCTATGTAGTACAGGTTGACCTTGAAACTCACTATGTAGCCCAGGTTGGCATCAAACTCACTGTGATCCTTCTACCTCAGCCTCCAGAGTACTGGGATCACAGGTGTGTGCCACCATGCCTGACTCTAAAAGTAATTTTTAAAAACCCAATTTTATTCTAAAATTTTTGGATAGAAAATATTTTCTATTTTATAATGATATGCGTATGTTATATAAAGTTTAAGAACTTTCATTTGAGCCTACTGACTAAAATCGACCAGAGGACAACAGTTTCAGCAATTTTAGAAGTATTTTCAGAAATATCTGAAAGTTTAACCCAGGTAAAACAACACAGCAGAATGACTAAATGGTTCAGTAAAGCGGTGTATCCACTAAGGGTAGAATAATCAAACAGCGGCATGAGGTTAGCTACTGCTGTTCTCTTAGACTTGAAAACTAAGGTTTTAAAATGCTAATTAAAGTGAAAAGCTCTGGACTGGGGAGATAGCTCAGTGGTAAAGCACTGGCCTACAATGTGCTAGGTTCCAGGTTCAATCCCTAGGACCACAAAAAAATTTTTTTTTTAGGGTCAAAAGCAACATTTTCAGGCTGGGGATATAGCTCAATGGTAGAGTACTTGCCTAGTGTGCACAAAGCTCTGAGTTCAATCCCCAGTCGCCCCCGCCCCCCACAGAAAGCAACATTTTCTTGGCCTCTCAACTGTTCAAACAATTCAAACATACAAAGATGACCTCAAAATAATCTTTTATATTTGTAATAACGACAGCTATCGCCTGAGTGTCTACTCTATCAAACACTTCAAATCTTTTCTTTTTTTGTACCAGAGATCAAACTCACAACCACGCTTATGCATTGAGCTAAATCCCTGGCCAATACGTTAAATCTTTGTAACAAACTTTTAAAAAACAGCGTAAGATTCCTATTGTTAAGAATAAATTAAGTGTAAGTAAAGTAAGATATCTCCAAAAGGCCAGACAACAAAAAGGGGCAGAACCAGAATTTGAATTCAAAATGGACTGGTTCCAAAATCCACACTTTTTAAATATCCAATGCCTATACAACAAACAGTATTAGCCTATAGTTGCCAAATTATAAAAGGAATCATTATTTCTTTCATATTGGAATTTACTAACGCACTTTAAATAAAATCAAATCTCATCAACATTAGGTGGCTCTAATTATTTAAAAACACCTTAGTGTGGACACTAAATAATAACAGTTCTAAGCTGGGTATGGTGGCGCACGTCCGTAGTCCCAGCACTAAAGACACTGAGGCAGGAGGATAACCCCCAGTCCAAGGCCAGGCTGAACTACATAACAAGATTCTGTCTTAAAAAAAAAAAAAACCCACAAAATAAGTTTTATTTTTATAAGTAGTAGTCTTGGCTAGGCATGGTGGTGCTTGCCATGAGTTCAAGGCCAGCTTGTACTACATAGTAAGCACAAAATGAGCCTGAACTACATAGGGAGACCCTGTCTCCAAAAACAAAAACAAAGAAAATCAAAAGTGGTACTCTTAAAAAATTTTATTCCCATAAAGAAAAAACTAAATTTGCTGTAGTAAATATATATATATAACTAGAACCTTTATTTTCAACACTAATAAACATAGAAATTAATGCTACTATTTAATATTTAATACCATCAGTAAATTTTTAAAACACGTTAGTTTAACTCAGTATCTGCATTACAGAAAATCAAATTTATTAGAATCATATCCATCATACTTGATAAAGCTAATATTCAAATAAAATTATTAAATAAATGTACAGTGAAATTTTAAATATCGTCTTCAAAATCTAAGTTAGATGAACTCGTATTACAAATATCAGTGAGAAACATTCAGCATTAAAAAATTCTGACTATATCCTAAAATCCAATTTGCTTTTGTTTTTCCTTCCAGAAATACTTTGTAATTTCTGGTGATTAAAGGGAAAAAATATTTTGAGTTGGTAAACTTGGTAAGGAAGGTCTCTGTTCCAAAATACTAGTGACTGCCTGATAAACAGTTTTAATTTATAATATTCATAGCCAGAAGCCTAGTATATTTTTTGCTATTGGAAAATAGTAAACTACTTTACATAATACCTATCATATAACTTACTTTTATAAGTGTAGACACCACTTCAAATGATCCAACCACCAGAAGTATAGGGGCTATTACGATGAGAGGAAGTAAAGAATATCCAATAACTCCAAGAACCTGGCCATATGAAACCTGTGAATTTTTAAAATTTTAAATAAATATCATAGAAATCAAGAAACTCATTTTATTCACCATTAAACATCACATATTCTGTTGTACTTATATAAGTGTGAGAATAAAGAAGGAATCATACAATATCAAATTCCACCACATTACAAAATATCATATTACAGTGGTCTGCTATGTTCCCAGACCTTTTTTTTTTTTTTTTTTGCGGCACTGGGAATTGATCTCACAAGCTTGTGCCTGTCAGATAGGCGCTTAAGTCACTGAGCCAAACTCCCAGCCCCAGTTTTTTTGAGGCAGGGTCGCACTATGTAGCGCAGGCTGGCCTTGCACTCACGTTGTAGCCCAAGCTGGCCTCGAACTCACAACGCTCCTCCTACCCCAGCCTCTCGAGTGCTGGGATTAAAGGCGTGTGCCACCACGCCTGGCTCTGTTCCCAGATCTTTTTACCAATCATCATGGTTGCAATTAGGGTCAATTTGCTGATGACATCCAACTCTTTAAGTTTCCAGCCCTACCTCTCTTGAACTTTAGGACTGTATATCTAATTACCTTTAGTATACCTCTACACTATACTTTTTCCACTACTTTCCCTAAATTGTAGGAGAATTATTAATCTAATGTCCAAATAAGCTAGCTAGATGTAAAAAAGTCAGTCCAAAGGGAAGGAAGAGTATTCAGAAGAGACTAAAGAGAAAAATATATTTTAGTGACTTCTCTGCTCCGAGTTTTGAGACACGGCCTCCATGCTGTGAAGATCAGCAGCAGTTACAACGCTATGCAGCGTCCATGGCGACTGATTCTTAGACCAAGTGTTTTGCTCAGGAAAGTTCAAATGAACTTTCACTCCTACAGCCAAGTCTTAAACTACAAAAATGAATTTAGTAAAATCTATTTTCATATAAGCATACTAGGTTTGTCTAAGATACAAAAATAAAATATAAACAAATATAATTTTAAGTGTTTATCAGAATTATATAGTATTTCTATATGCAAAATGAAAAAGTTCCATAGATACTACTTTAAGTTTATTTTAGTCTTAGGTTAAGATGGTGGACTGAGCATATATATTGATTGATTACACAGATATATATGTATGATTACATAATATGCTAATTCTCTTCTGAAACTCCAGTAAAGGGAAGGAGAGAAGCAGATTGCTTTTCATGAGGCATAAACAGGAGAATGGGAGACAAGATAACAATAACATTATTTTGGAAGCTAAAAAGATGAACTAGAACTGTCAAGTAATAAACCTGACAGATTTCTCTACCAAGCCTAAGAGGGCTCAAGGTTTCTTCTGCATTTAAGATTCAATATTCATAAAATCAGCCTGATATGAATCAAGATACATATCTTAACTCTCTCTGGCAACTTCTGTTTTACTCTCTCTACAAAATAAATTGCTAGTATTTCTAGGTTTACAGTAATTCATAAAGTCACATATTTAATACGGTAGTTATTTTCAGTGTGCCCTGTGGACCCCTGGGAATCCTACAGACTTTTTCAGAAGACTGTAAAGTTAAAACTATGTTTTTTGTTTTGTTTTGTTTTGTTTTGTTTTGTTTTTTTGCAGCACTGGGGATTGAACTCACAACCTCGCGCCTGCCAGGGCAGGCACTTAAGCTGCTGAGCCAAACTCCCCAGCCCCTTAAAACTATGTTTTTAATAATACTAACAAAACATTATTGCTGGGCATGGTGGCGCATTCCTGTAATCCCAGAACTCAGGAGACTGAGGCAGAAGGATTGCTGTGAGTTCAAGGCCAGTCTGGGTTACACAGTGAATTCATAGTGAACTCTATAGTGAAATCCTGTCTGAAAAACAAAATAAAATACAAAAACATTATTTGCCTTTTTCATTGGGTTGGTATTGGCACTAAGAGGACATGAACAATGGTGAGTAAATTTGGTGTTGCCTTACCACAAATCAGCGGGCTACAAATTTTATTAGTTGTCACTATGTTATTACAGAAAAACAGAAACAGTCAGTTTTTATGTATGAATGTAGTAAAAATGGACATGGGTATGCTGTTGCATGCCTGTAGGCCCAGCTAGTTAAAAGGCTGAGCTAGTAAGACTGCAAGTTTGAGGATACCATCTTAAAATAAAACAAAATAAACAGGGAGGATCTGGGCAAGGAAGTGCATACCTGTGACACTAGCACTCTGGGAAGGTATGGCAGGAGGATCAGAAGTTCAAGGCCAAACCAAACTTAGTGAGACCTTGTCTTACCGACAGAAACTGTGTCGTGGAGGTGGGGGGTAATAGCTTAGTGGCAGTGTGCTTGCCCAGCATGTGTGAGACCCTGAGTTCAATTCCCAATACAGGGGTGGTGGTGGTGACTGTGTACTAAAAATGATTAATTTTATTAAATTTCAACCTTCTGGGCTGGGGATATAGCTCAGTGGCATAGCGCCTGCCTGGCAAATGTGAGGTCGTGAGTTCAATCCCCAATACCAAGAATAAATAAATTTAAAAAAAAAATTCAACCTTCTGAGTTTATGTCTTTTTAATATTCTGCTGAATGGTGTTTCAGTAGCTATCTAAAGGAATAAAATGTGTGACTGAGTGAAGAGTTAAGTTAAATGGATTTTCTATGGAACATCATTACAACTCACAGTATTTGCTGCAAATGGTAAAATTTTAGATTTCCAACAAAAATTTGAATTAAAAAACTTGTGCTCACTTATGTAAGTTTTCCAATATAGTCTTTTCTGATGACCTGGGTGGTGATATTAGTAAATGTGATTTTTTGATATTACATAATAAAATAACATCTAAGCCGGGCGTGGTGGTGCACGCCTTTAATCCCAGCACTCGGGAGGCTGAGGTAGGCAAAGCGTTGAGAGTTCGAGGCCGGCTTGGGCTACAACGCGAGCGCAAGGCCAACCTGAGCTACATAGTGTGACCCTGCCTCAAAAAAACCAGGACCGGGAGTTTGGCTCAGTGGCTTAAGTGCCTGCCTTGGCAGGCGCGAGGTTGTGAGTTCAATCCCCGGTGCCACAAAAAAAAAAAATAAAAATAAATAAATAAATAAATAAATAAAATAACATCTAGCCAGGCATGGTGGCACATGCTTGGCATCCCAGTACTGGGGAGGCTGACACACAAAGATCACCATAAGTCTGAGGCCAGCCTGGGCTACACAGTGAGTTCAAGGCCAGCCTGAACTATACAGCAGTAGTGAGACACTGTCTAAAAGAAAAAAAGAAAAAAAAAAGTCAGCATTTAAAATATGTGTAAAACTCAGTGAATTAATAATGTTTTCTAGAACACCAATGCATGACATTACAAAACCATGTTTGGGTAAAAAAGATCCATTCAAGGCAAATTTAATTAAACAGTGTAAAAAGTTCATTGACATGGTTTGAGATTCCTCGCTTCAATAAATATTTAAGAAACTACTGGAAGCAGCCCATATACTCATCAACAAATGAAAGGATAGAGGAAATGTGGTTATTTATACATACTGGAGTACTACTCTGCTTTGAATGATTAAGTCATTTGTAGAAAAATGGATGCACCTTGAACCCATAATATCAAGAGAAATAAATTCGACATATACACTTAAAAACTGTATTTCTTGGGCTGGGGATTTAGCTCAGTGGTGTAAGTGCCTGCCTAGCAAGCACGAGGTCATGAGTTCAATCCCTGGTACCTAAAAAAAAAAAAAAGGTATCTCTCTTACACGAAAAACCCAAAGTATAAATAAAAAGCAAAATAAAAGATACACAATAGGAAATAGTGAGATAATCTTTCACAAATGCAAAGAGGATGTCAGGAGTGGGGAAAGAAAGATGATACAAAAAGAATTCCGATGTATCATGTACATATACCAACTACCTACAATGAATACACTTATTATGTACCTCAAACATGTACTTACTATTTATTTATTTATTTATTTATTTATTTATTTATTTATTTTGCGGCACTGGGGATTAAACACAACCTCGCATCTGCCAGACAGGCGCTTGAGCCACTGAGCCAAACTCCCGGCCCTGGTTTTTTGAGGCAGGGTCGCACTATGTAGCTCAGGCCGGCCTTGCGCTTGCGTTGTAGCCCAAGCCGGCCTCCAACTCACAACGCTCCGCCTACCTCAGCCTCCCAAGTGCTGGGATTAAAGGCATGCACCACCACGCCCGGCTTATTTATGTATTTATGAGACAGAGTCTCACTATGTAGTGCAGTCTGGCTTTGAACTGGCTTATATAGCCCAGGCTGGCCTCAAACTCACAGTGATCCTTTTGCCTTATGTCTCCTGAGTGCTGGGATTACAGGCATGTACCACTGTGCCTGGCATATTTATTTTTTATTTTTACTTTTTTTTTTGGTACTGGGGATCGAACTCAACCTCACATCTGCCATGCAGGTGCTTATACCACTGAGCTAAATCCCTGGCCAGGCATATTTATTTTTAATTAATTATGTAATTGGTACATTTTAGGTATAATGATCGCATTCATCATAGGGAATTTGTGCCTGTACATGATAAAATTTGATTCTTTTGCCCATTCCTCTACCCTCCCTTCAACAAATCTTCCCCTCCTTTTTTATAAAAGCTTTGTTTCCATTTTTTCCTTTTCTCATTTTTTTCTTTTTCCTTCCTTCTTTCCTCCCTCCCCACTCCCTTGTTCCACTTTCCATTTGAATCTGTTCTTCCTATTTCACAATATCTATTACATATTTTGGTCCTGATTTACACTTTCAGTTTCTCACATTTGAGAAAAATGCAGTATTCACACATGTATGTTTGATTTATTTCACTTAGGAGTGTGGTCTCAAGTATATCCATTTAGCTAGAAATGCCTCAAGCTTATCCTTCTTTATGGCAGAGTAGATTTCATTGTATAAAAAACATGTACTAATAATAATTGCTGAATTATTGGTATAGCATCAGAGATGAGTGCCCACACCTGAAAAGCTATTAAAGTACTCTTTGTAATCCATATCCCTGTAATCCCAAGTACTCAGGAGCCTGAGGCAAGAGGTTTACAAGTTGAAGACCAGTCTGGGGCAACTCAGTGAGACCCTGTCTCAAAATAAAAGAATAAATTGGGATGGGGATATAGCTCAGTGCTTCCCGAGTTCAATTCCCAGAACCAGGGGCAAAAAAGAAAGAGCAAGTCGGCGATATAGCTCAGCAGCACAGCGCCTGCCTGGTAAATACAAGGTCCTGAGTTCCATTTCGGGTACACACTCCTCCCCAAAAAAGAAAGAGCAAAACAATGATAACAATACAAAGTCTCTTTCCCAATTATTTATCTGTATGAGGCTTTGTTTTAGTAATATACTTAAACCTAAACAATATAACAAACCTAACCCAGAAACTAGGTCTTAAGTGTCTAGTTTCCATTAAACTAGACATTAAAGCTATTTGCAAAAATCTAAAGCAATGTTACTGTTCTAACTTTCTGTTTTGGAAAAGTTTGGTTGTTTTCTTTAAAATATATACTTTTATGTTAAAATGTAGATAGTTTTAGGTGAATATATATTTTAAATTATTTTAAAATCTAATATGGTAAATACTGACAGATACAACTCACATGAAGAAATCCTTATGAGGACCTGAGAACTGACTTGAGAACTGCTATAAAAAGTAAATTGTATGCATCCCTGAAAACCTACAAATGACTTGTTAAGCAGAATAGGATCTTTCCTTTTCAAACTTTGTAACATTTACTGAGTAAACATAATTCTAATATGTTGATCATCTTAAAAGAACTAGTCTAAATTAAAAGCAAATATGGGACAGGAAACCATTATCATGAGTATACTTAATGACGGTATCTGTACTATGAAAAATAAAGTTTACCACAAAAAAACTTTGAAAATTAACTACTTACTTCTCCTCCAAGAACTCTGGCCAGTAAGAAAATTGTCAGTGAGCCAAATATCCAAATGGTTATGATCCACGAGACCACCTTTAAGGGAAAAAAAAAATCATATAATTAATATTATTGGATGAAGCAAGCTGATAATTTTTCAGGAATTCAATTCTCTACCATTTAAAATAGTTTGGTGTGCCTGAGTGCAGGACACAGAGAAGTTACGTAGGTCTCAGGTATCTTTGCAAAACTTAGTAAGAATACAATATATAATGCAACTTTACAACCAAATTGAATATTTAACAAGTATCATTTGTCTTAAAGAAAGCTCAGCATTTCTTTTTTTCTTTTGGTACTAGTAATCAAACTCAGGACTTTGTGCTTGCCAGGCTGGTGCTGTGCCGCTGGGTTATATCCCTGGCAATACTAAAATACTAACCATAGAACATCTTTGTGCTTGACCTTTTTTTTTTTTTTGGTACTGGGAATTGAACTCCAGACTTTGTGCTTGCCAGGCAGGTGCTGTGCCACTGAGCTATAACCCTGGCCCTAGCATTTCAAGGCATAATTGTTTAAAAGAAAAAAAAAAAAGGCATTTACTGATAACCCCTTAGTTTTGACCAGTGGTGGCAAACTTTATGGCACACATACTGCAGTGAGCTGTTTGTACCATGGAAAGCTCTAAAACAGTGATGGCGAACCTTTTATAGCTTTCAATGGTAACAAACAGCCCACTGCAGCGCACATACTAGAAGTTCACCATCACTGCTCTAAAAGGTCCACCATCACCAGTTTATAGTATACTGATGGAAAATTCATATCCTAAACAACTTGCCAGTCTTCTCTAGAAGTCTTTAAAACTTATATTACACATTTATCCAAGTAATAACATATGGAAGACATTTTAAGAACTTTAACTCCTGAGACTTAGTTTAATGATACATGCATAGATTTAAAATTATCTTTTGGGAGGGTCTGAAAATAATACCTCACTAGCAATAAAAACAGACTGCTCAGATCTTGGTTCCTAAATACACCCCAGTTAAAGGAAACAAGATTCCTTGGCGAAATGGTCCCTTCACGAGCTCGCTACAGTAGGGAAGATACAAGATTAGCTTAGAACACTTTGTGGGGTCACAGGACAGGAAAAGTAGTAAAAAAAAAAAAGATGGGGTATGTTGAAAGGACACATAGGGCCACCTGAAAGAGTATCCAGTGGCTCAAGATGGAACAATGTGAGCAAAAAAAAGGATAATTCTAGATTATGACAATGGAGACTAAAAATATTCATGAGCCTATACTGACATGAATACAGTAACTAAGTAATGAGAAAAAAGGGATAGTTGTTCCTTAGAAAATACCAATTCATAAATGTTGAAGGAATGAAAGAAATAGGAAAACCATCACTCAATAAACACTATAGTTAAAACTGCTGCACATGAGATTCATCAGTGGATGGTAAAATTAGTAGGTAGCTGGGGATTTAGCTTGGTGGCTTAAGCACCTGCCTGGCAGGCGCAAGGTTGTGTGTTCAATCCCCGGTACCAAAAAAAAAAAAAAAAAAAGTAGGTAAAAGAATAAGAAACAGGACATTTGCATAATTGGAAATACCTCCAGAAGGTATTAATTATAAACAAAAACACAGTTACTTCACAGTGGTGGAAATAGACAGAAATATCCCATTACTTAACCAAGTGATCGAAGTTAATAACACCAGTACTGTAAGAACAGCAACACAGCCGGGCGTGGTGGCGCACGCCTTTAATCCCAGCACTCGGGAGACTGAGGTACGAGGAGTGTTTTGAGTTTGAGGCCAGCTTGGGCTATAATGCGAGCGCAAGGCCGGCCTAAGCTACATAATGTGACCCTGCCTCAAAAAACTAGGGCCGGGAGTTTGGCTCAGCGACTTAAGCGCCTGCCCCGGCAGGTGCGAAGTTGTGAGTTTGATCCCAGGTGCTGCAAAAAAAAAAAAAAAAAAAAAAAAAAAAACAGTAACACATGTTCTCTGTTAGTATTCAGAGAAGGGCACAATGTCCTTCCTGTAGCAAGCTTGTCAAAAATGCATAGCCCCACTCCAGAGTAACTTTTTATTTTTATTTATTTATTTTTTGAGACTAAGTCTCACTCAGCAGTTCAGGCTGGCCTTGAACTTACAATGGAGCCCAGACTAGCCTCCAACTTGCAGTGATACTGTCTCAGCCTCCCTAGTGCTGCGAATACAGGTGTGTACCACCACGCCTAGCTCCGAGTGCCTTCAGTTTTTTGTCTTAGAATCCTTGGTTCAAATAAAGATTACACAAAACAGATAAAACTAGATATGCTATAGATGAAGGACAAGAGATACATAGGAGACCTGAGTTCCCATTCAACTTCTTCAGTGGTCTTCATAATATTTCAACAGAATACATGATATAAATTACTGATTGGAGAAATATTAATAGCATTAGTGTAATATATATATATATATATTATCTCCCCCCCACACCCCCCAAACTCACAACCTCACGCTTGCCAGACAGGTGCTTATGCCACTGAGCTAAATACCCAGCCAGTGTAATAAATTAAAGACCTTGCAATGTGGAGATTACTATAGACTATCCAGGTGTACCCTAAATCTAGTAACAACTGTTCTTAAAAGAAGTCAGAGGAAAATTTGAGTATAGTAGAGGAAAAGGAAATACAGCCATGGAAATGGATTGCAGTGACACACCCAGGAGCTAAAAATGCTGGAGCTTCTACAAGTTAAAGAGACAAGCAACAGATTCTTCCCTAGAACCTCCAGAGGAACCACCCACTGACATTTTGATCTTAGCCCTTTATGACTCACGGTAGACTTCTGACCTCCAGAATTATAAAAGAACACACATGTGCTGTTTAAAGCAAATACGCTATGGCAAAGTGCAATAGCAGCAATAAGAAATTAATTCGCTTCTAAAAAAAGAAAAAGAAATTAATTCACTTCCAAGTCACTAAAGAGTTACATTTCCCTAAAGACTTTCTTTTTTTTGGTCTTTTTGAGACAGGGTCTCACCTTGCAGTTCAGGCTGGCCTTGGGCTCACTTTGTAGCCCAGGCTGGTCTTGAACTTGCAGTGATTCTCCTGCCTCAGCCTCCCAAGTGCTAGGATTACAGGTATATGCTACCACACCCAGCTTCCCCAAAGACTTTAATGGGGAGAAAGTGACATGTGTATGTTGTGCTTGGATGGTAAAGACCTTGAGGGTAGGACAAAGTGATTAAAATAACAGTAATAATATAAAAAACATACCAGAGCTGGGTGTAGTGGGACATGCCTGTAATTTAGCACTCTTAGAGGTTAAGAAAGAAAGGTCACAAGTTTGATCTGGGCAATTTAGTGATCCTAGTGGGACACTGTGTCAAAATTTGCCG
This sequence comes from Dasyprocta punctata, assembly GCA_004363535.1. Taxonomy (NCBI): domain Eukaryota; kingdom Metazoa; phylum Chordata; class Mammalia; order Rodentia; family Dasyproctidae; genus Dasyprocta; species Dasyprocta punctata. The sequence continues at coordinate 34,720 of RJWM01015684.1, read as the reverse complement.
TGATGCTCCTGCCTCAGCCTCCCGGGTACTGGGATTACAGGTATGTGCCACCATACCAAGCAAAAGCTGCAGATTTAAAAAATTAAAAATCAGCCGGGTGTGGTGGCGCACGCCTTTAATCCCAGCACTTGGGAGGCTGAGGTAGGTGGAGCGTTGTGAGTTCAAGGCCCGCTTGGGCTACAACGCAAGTGCAAGACTGGCCTGATCTACATAGTGCGACCCTGCCTCAAAAAACTAGGGCTGGCAGTTTGGCTCAGTGGCTTAAGCATCTGTCTAGTAGGCATGAGGCCGTGAGTTCGATCCCTGGTGCTGCAAAAAAATAAAAAAATAAATAAAATAAAATAAATAGAAGGTAGAACACAGTGATATATTACATTTCAAACTCTGTCCTTTGAGGAAAACATAAGGACAGGGTCAAACTCTCTTGCAACTGGTTGAGTCCAGTCAGCTGAGAGTTGTTCCACCCATTTACCCACACTGTGCTACAAATACTAGTGTTTTCTATGTGATGATGACAAGATAAATCTTGGAAAGTACTAATTTAAGTGTATAACTCTACCCTTTTTTTAACTACGGTTTTAGAACCATTTAGGAACAATTTTAGGAATGAACAATAAGAAGTAATGGTGTTATGATTTAGATCTAAAATGTTCCCCCCGAGTCTCCTGTGTTCAGAGGTGACTAGATCATGTGGGTGCTCTGCTCCTCAGTGGGTTTATCCTAGATGCGCTTTTAGGAGGTGGGGCCTGGTTGGAGGAGGGTGTCTCTGTCTCTGTCTCTCTTCCTCTCTTTCTCTATCTGCTTCCTGGCTGCCATGGGTTAATCACCTTTCCTCTGCCAGGTCCTTCCCACTGTGCCATCTCTGCCTTGATGCCATCAACCGTGGACTGAAACCTCTGAAACTATGAGCTGAAATAAATCTCTCTTTTAAGTTACATTGGGCATTTTGTCCCAGTGATGAGAAAGTGATTAATATGTCAGCTGACTAAGGATTAAACCCTCCAAAACTGTAAGCCAAAATAAACCCTTTCTTTTGCATGGCTTACTTTATCCAAGAAACAAAATGTGACTAATACAAATGAGTAAAGATAAAGCACTTCTTAGACAGAAATGTACAATTATAGTTAATATAAGAAATTCAGAGACTTAGAATTTGTACAAAAAAAGTTATACTTACCCTAAATTGTCCATACAGTGATATCATAGAAAAGAAAAGGACAACAGCCAGAGGACCCCAAAAGTCAGGATTGTCTCTCACCACTTGTCTATTAAACCCAAGTGATGGCATTGGCATCAAAACACATCGGATTTTGTAGTAAATATCCTTTAGATCGATATCCAATTCTTCCCTATAATTAAAAAAAATTCTCAAAACGTGCACAATTCTAAATACTATGACAGTTACAAAAGAATTTAAGAAAAGTTAAAATTGGGCATGGTGGTACATCCCTATAACACCAGCACACAGGGGTTGAGGCAGGATGCTCAGGAGTCTTGAGGCCAGTTTGGGCTATACAGTGTCTGAAGTCAGCGTGGGATACATTGTAAGTCCTTGTCTCAACTCCTTATCCCAACCCCCAAAAATATATATGTATGTATGTATGTATGTATGTATTTTGTCTTTTTGAGACAGGGTCTCGCTATGAGTTCAGGCAGGCCTTGAGCTCACTTTGTAGTCCTGGCTGGACTTGAACTCTCAATGATCCTCTTGCCTCAGCCTCCCGAGTATGTACTTATGTTTTGAGACAAAGTCTGTTATGTAGTTCAGGCTGGCCTTGAACTCACTATGTAATCCAGGCTGGCCTCAAACTTGTGGCCATCTTCCCACTTCAGCCTCTTGAGTGCTGCGATTATAGATGTGTGCCACCACCACTGGCATGAAAAAGTTTTTAATTTTAAATAACGATAGCATGATAGCCACAGAGTAACAAAATATTTGCATTTAAAGTATCATAATTCACTGTCCAAGGTGAAGTATCTCAATTATATGGTGATGTTTCACCATTTCAGTACCTCTAAAGTTGGGATACATCTCACAGTTGCTGATGTCTTAGAATTGTTGTTAGCCTGTAGTGAGGTCGACAGCTTCTAAGAGCTGATTTTCCTTTTGCCAGTCTCCTGGAGGCAGTATCAGGTTTTTTTTGTTTGTTTGCTTCTGTAACGGGGATTGAACTCATGACCTCGTACTTGCCAGACAGGTACTTATGTCATTGAGCTAAATCCCTGGCCCTTTTTTTGGTACCAGGGATCAAATTCATGACCTCACACTTGTCAGGCTGGTGCTGGGCTGCTGAGCTATATCCCTGGCCCAGGCAGTATCAATTTAATACAACTGTAAATTAAATTGTCTGCTTGACAATTTTGAGACCATTCTAATTCAGACTGTAAACCTACAGAACTAGTGTGGGGGGAAATTTTTTCTTTGAACATCCCACCCTATGTCAAACTGATGCAAACTTCATAGCTTTTTCTATGTGCTAGGTTACTTCTTACTCATATTAAGAAGAAAGCCCTTTGGTGTCCCAGCTTTTTGTTATTTTAGGGTTTATTTTATTTTTGTACTGGGAATTGAACTCAGGACCTTGCACTTGCCAAGCAGGTGCTGTGCCACTGAGCTATATCCCCAGCCTACTTTTTTTTTTATTAATATGTACAATAACTTCATTTGATGAAATATAGTGTATTAACATTAAGAAAAATGTTTCAGTTTTTAATCCACCAATAATTAACTAGAAAGAAAAACCTGGGAATGCCTTAGATTTATAAAGCTATAGGTTGGTTCTTTTTTCCAGAACTATTAATTTACTTTTTTCCCCTCAGATGAAATTTTAAGATTCTACAACTATGGAGAAAGAAGAAGTCTTCCTATAGTTTAAGTGCCAAAGGCAGTTGTGGACTTTCTATGTAACAGATTTTAGAAATCTTAATTAGTTTTAAATTTGAATTTCAACGAAAAGCAATTAAAAGCTGTTTTGTGATTGCAAGGGATAGAGCTCAGCAGCACAGCATCTGTCTGGCAAGCATGAGGTTAAGTTCAATTCCCTACCTCCCCCAAAAAAAAGACTACATGATTACTTGAGATAGCAGATAGACCCAGGTCCAAGTAAGAAGTTTGGAGTGTGTGCGTGTGTGTGTGTGTGTGCGTGTACACACAATATAAGATTACCATTCTTTTTGTCTTTTTTTAAATTTTTTTTTTTTTTTTTTTTTTTTTTGCGGCACCGGGGATTGAACTCACAACCTCACGCCTGTCAGACAGGCACTTAAGTCACTGAGCCAAACTCCCAGCCCTCTTTTTGTCTTTTTGAGACAGAGTTTCACTGTGCAGTTCGGGCTAGGCTTGAACTCACTTTGTAGCCCCGGCTGGCTTGAAACTTGCAGTGATCCTCTTGCCTCAGCCTCCCAAGAGTGCTGGGATTACAGGCATATGCCACCATGCCCGGCAAGATTACCATTCTCTTTCTTTTTGCCATATAACGAATAAAAAAGTTTCACTGTTTTAGTTTTTTAATACTAGTAAAATTGAAAATTGCTATAGCCTTTGACAGACAAGGTTAAGATTTTTCACATTTGTTTTTAAATTACATGAAAGAATATAAACATCCCACAGACTATCTTTTAAAACCCAAAATATGTATTATTTTTACATACAAAAGTGGCTTGTTATCTTCAGGATCATCATCTTCAACTTCCAAAAGCCAGCCATATCCTCTTTGTCTCAGAAATGTAGTAGCTGTAGATTCTTTGATAAAATCTCCACCAAGGTTTAATTTGACATCTGGGGATGCTATAGACCCACTGAGATCTTAGGAGAAAAAAGAACAAAACTGTAACCCAAGGTAAAATATATGAATCTTTGTTTGTTTGTTTTTGTTTTTGCCTTTGGGAGACAAGGTTTCACTATGTAGTTCAGGCTGGCTTTAAACTCACTTTGTAGCCCAGGCTGGCCTCCAACTCACAGCAATCCTCCAGCTTCAGCCTCCTGAGAGTGCTGGAGTTACAGGCGCGCACCAGCATGCCTGGCCAAATGTGTGGCTCTTAACCAAAGTGAACACATACTCAATTAAAATATTAACATTTGATGACCTCTAACTTTGAGTATCTGCTGCTGCCTACAATCTTCAAATTTTATATTTGACAGACATCTTATTTATGTGGTATGAACACGTACCAACTCCCCATGATGAACATAAACATTATGTACTATAAACATATACTAATGAAAATAAAAATATGACAACAAAAAATACATGGAATGCAATAAAACTTTAAAAACCGGGAAAAAATTAAATGTGAGATACATAAAAGTACATTAGCTGATACCATTTTGGATGTTCTTCATTATTGTACATATTTTGCCTCAGAACAAATCCTTTTATGAGGAAACATCCAGATTCATAAATCATTAGACAATTTATTTGCTAAGGAAAAATTTTTCTTAGGTTTTTCATGTATTTATTTAAGTATTCATTCACTTAAATCATCATATAAGCTAAGTAAGTCATATATTAATGCTATTTCAACAAACTATTAGCATAATTATATTACATATCTTTAGTTTTGATAAAAATAAAAGGTTGTGAATTGTTTTTTTTTGGGTTTTTTTTGGCACCGGGGATTGAACTCACAACCTCAGACCTACCAGGCAGGCGCTTAAGCCACTGAGCCAAACCCTCAGCCTCAAGGTTGTGAATTGTTGTGTGACTTCTTAGGTCAACTCTAAGAGAAATTGTGGCGATTATGCGTTTTCTACATTAAAAAATAAATCCCAGCTGGGAATGGTGGCGAATGCCTGTAATCTCAGCCTTTGGGAGGCTAACCAGAAGAATCACTGTGAGACTGAAGCCAGCCTGGGCTACACTGTGACTTCAAGGCCAGTCTGAACTACAGGCTGAGATCCTGTGCCAAAACAAACAAAAAAGCCCATGTATAGTCCGTAGTGTCTTAGAGGTTACAAATACTCATGAATGAGAAATAAAGATTTGCTTCAGGTCATGCAGGAATTAAAAAGATAAAAATCGAATTTGGGGGAGTGTTAGCTCAGTGACACAAGTGCCTACCTGGCAAGCACAAGGTCATGAGTTCGATCCCTGGTACAAAAACAAACAAACAAACCAACCCCATATTTGTAGGACCAGACAATATACACTAGAAAACAAATGTCAGTGTTGTTAACTCAATCACATGAGCAGCACAGTACTTTAGAAAAATAATGCTAGCAACAGCAAATCTCTAACACAGATGCTCCTCCTCTAGAGATCATCCCCAATCAATACTAAAGTTGGCTTCCTTAAAACGAAAACTAGGTTTTTTAGATACAGTACAAACAGCTTAATCTGCACAGCACTTTAAATTCTGGAATGGCTTTTAAGAACTGACATTAAAATCTTGGCTTAAGCTTTGATGAATGGCTCAATTATGAGTCACTTCCTGGTCTGCTTGTGACAACTTCTGCAATTAATTATTATAAGAAAAATTTATATTCTGAAGCTAAGCCTCAGCTTAACTATTAAGTTAGATACAAATCATTTGTCTTCTGGGCCCCACAAAGTTCCTTCCAGGATGGATATGGTTCTTTTCCCTTACTCTTAGGTCATACTGGGGGGATAAAACCCAAGGCCTTACACACGCTAAGCAAACGCTCTACCACGAAGCTACATCCCTGGCCCTTAAAAAGTTTGTTATGACCGAGAATATGGCTCAGTGGCACAGCACCTGCTTGGCAAGTACAAGGTCCTGAGTTCAATTCCTGGTACCAAAAAAAAAAAAAAAAGTTCGTTTTAAGGAGTTTATTCAGATGGACAAAGTGTAACTACTGAAAGCACTACCTTCCCTACCTAAAGTTTAAAATAGTTCCTATTGATGCTGTCAGAAACTTTTAGTTAAAATATTCCCTTAAAAGTACTTTCTAAACAGGGCATCATGATGCATTCCTATAATCCCAGCACTTGGGAGGCTGAAGCAGGATTGCCATGAGTTCCAGGCTCGCCTGGGCTACATACTGAATTTAAGGCCAGCGTGAACTATACAGCAAGACCCTGTCTCAAAAAACCAAAAAGAAGAAAGGAAAAAAAGAAAGAAAGAAAAAATTACTTTTTGCTTCCTTGTCTTAATTAAATCTTGCATATTTGATATTTAAAAAGATAGAATTTAACTATAATTCCAATTCCAAAAGGAACAAAGAGCCCTTTTTCTTTATTTAACAAGATTATTTAGATCAGGAAATCACAGCGGTGACATTAGATGGTTTTACAATTGTGAGGTTAGAAAGGATCTTAATTGTTTCTGTTCTCTAGTATGTATTAAGAGTTAAAGCCCTCAATTTAAGTTTTTAAAAAAGATATTATACATTGTAATGCTAAGGAATGTTATGCTAAAGAACTGCACATGTTTAGCACTGTGTAATTAGAATACTAGAACCACAGAAAGGCACCTTGAGACTGGTGTGGTGATGCACACCTCCTGTAATCCCAGCACTTGAGGCTGAAGCAGGAAGATTGCTACAAGTTCAAGGCCAGCCTGAACTACACAGTGAGAGCCTGTCTCGAAAAAAACCTTTAAAAAAGTAATTCCTTCTTCTTATACTATATACATATATTACTGCCATTTTAAAGACAATGTAAAGGTAATATGTTTTTTGTTGTTTTTTGTTTTTGGTATCAGGGATCGAACTCAGGATCTCATGCTTGCCAGGCGGGAACTGTGCTGCTGAGATATATCCCCGGCCCTTAAAGATAATATGTTAATGTAAGTGGATTACAAAGGAAGCATGCTTTGAAAGCATAAATTTACTTCAAAAAGAGATCTTAAAATATTTTCACTGCTAGCTGAGGCTGTACTACATGCTTATAATCCCAGCTGCTCTCTCCCAAGTAGAGTACTTGGGAAGATAAAATGAGAATCACAAATTTGAGGCCAGTTAGGGCAATTTAGCAAGAACTTAGCCCAAAATTAACAAATAAAAGTAAAAAGAGCTGCAGATACAGCTCAGTGGTACAGTGTCCCTGCATTTTATTCTAGAGAACCACAAAAACAAATTAATTTAATTTAATTTAAATAAAGGGCTGGGGGCCAGAGACGTAGCTCAATGGCACGGCACATGCCTGGCAAGTACAAGGCCCTAGGTTCAATCCCGTGCCACCATCACCAGCACATCACCAAGTCTCCACTGCTGTTTGGGCTTAGAGTGATGAAAAAACTAGGTAAGTTTCACGTCTTACTAAAAGCCACCTTCAGAAAAACAGCACAGCAAAATTTGGCAGTAATTTTATTCTGTCCAGCCCAAATGTAGAATGGAGTAAGAGATATCTTCTCTGAATATTCTGCTTAGCCTAGGAACTAATTTTCATGTGGGGGGTGGGGGGAGGGAGCAGGGAGAATGGATCTGGCTAGGTAGTGCAGGCTGGCCTTAAAATTTCAGCGATCCTCCTGCCTCAGACTCCCGAGTGCTGACTACAGGCATGTGCACCACCACACACAGCTGAGAACTACAATTTCAACTAGGATGAACTCTGTCAGTACACTTACTGATGTGTCCCTAGATAAGTTCTCGATTTCAGTGAAAGAATAATATGCTGCAATGAACACTTTGTTGGTATGTGTCAACTTTTTGTATACGTGAGGAAGCTTTTTCTTTTTCTTACTTAACAAGCTAAAAGAGCAGGGATAAATACCATTTCAGTTGAAAATGAAATTCATGTGTACTGTAAGTCTAACCCAGAACTGAGTATTGGTACAGCAAAAACAAAAATAAGTACATTTTGCTCTGAAGAAGCAAGTTTGTCAAAAGTAACATTTTAATGCATTGGACGCCTATGAAAAAGGTTAAGCACATAATAAATGAAGATAATAATTTTATAACTTTTAGACCTATTGCAACTTAATCATGAATATGATTTTCCAAAGGCTTGCATAAAATTGTGTCCCACTTTTTTGTTTTGTTTTGCTTTTGTTTTTGGTACTGAAGACTGAACCCAGCAACTGAACTGCATCCCCAGCCCTTTTTATTTTATTGTGAGACAGGGTCTTGCTACGTTGCCCAGGCTGGCCTTGAACATTCAGTTCTCCTGCCTCAGCCTCCTGATTGCCTGGTATTACAGGGATATACCAATACCACTGTGCCCAGTCTTAAATTATGTTTCTGTTGATACTGCTGTGGCTTATAGTTTTAGTACTTTCATTAATACTATCAGTAAATTTTCATATTGTATATTAAAAGTAACAAAATAAACCTCCTCAGCCTATAGTTGGAAAAATCAAATCCTATTTTAGCATAGTTACTTAACAGACATTTCTTTTGGTTGCCTTCTGATGTATTTTTTATTTTGAAAAACTACAAATTCACAAGAAGTTGCAAGATAGTGTAGAGGGGTCCTATGTAGCCTTCATCCAGTTTCCCCAGTGATACCATCTCATTTAACTATCAAAACAAGGACATGGACATTAGTATCATCCAAAGACCTTATTTTATCTTACCAGTTTTACATGTACTCATGTATTTTTATGCAACTCTGTCACATTTATACATCTGTATCATGCACTGAGTTTTTAAATTTATGCAAAGCATGTTACTTTAAAAAAAGGAAATCTTGCTCAACTACCACCCACTACAAGAAATATTAACTAAAAAGTCATTTTCCACTTTCAGATAGAAAAAATAGCTGTTCTTGCATCACTCTTGTACTATCTTATTTCACTAGCATATTATATTGAGGTCATCTGTGATAAGACCTACATGGACGTAATGTTTTAAGTAGAAACTTCTTTTTTTTTTTTTGTTTGCGGCACCGGGGATCGAGCTCACAACCTTGCGCCTGCCTGACAGGCGCGTAAGCCACTGAACCAAACTCCCGGTCCTGGTTTTTTGAGGCAGGGTGGCACTGTGTAGCTCAGGCCGGCCTTGCACTCACGTTGTAGCCCAAGCCGGCCTCGAACTCACAACGCTCCGCCTACCTCAGCCTCCCGAGTGCTGGGATTAAAGGCGTGCGCCACCACGCCCGGCTAAGTAGAAACTTCTTAAAAGGAAAAACTAAAGATTCATTGATTTACACTAACATTAGCAATGATAGCCTTTCTGTGGAGGAGAAACTTTACATAAAGAGTAGGTTAAATCGCCACAATAACACAATAACAGAAAATTATTGTTTATTCAAAAGAGCATTGAGAATAATTGGATTATCATGTGTACAACTTACTGATTACACTAACATATTGTGAGTTGTAGATATTATCATTTTTATATAGGATAACAAGATGGAAGAGGGCTAAACTCAAAATACAGTATACTGAGTACATCCTCTTCTCTTGGCTTCTATAACCCATTGTCAACATTTCCTTGCAGTGATCTCAAAGGCATCTAAAATTCAATATTCCAAAACTGAGATACCCAAGATCTTCTTCCACTTTATTTTAGGGCATGGTACTATTACTACCTTCTGCATTCAGGATTCCAAGCTAGAAGTTTGATTAGTTTTGCTGGTATCCTTCCCAGTACACTTTTCATTAAGAGAATAAACAGAAAGGCATTTGAGTATTTTTTAAAAAAAAAGTTAATGAATGTTTACTAGGAAGTCACTTAATCCAGCCCTGAAAATTCAGATTTACAAAATATGAAGACTGTATTTTAACTAAATTGTACTGTAAAAGTCAAGTGCCTGTGGAAGCTCCTTAATTTTTCAAGATATTAAGGAGAAATGAAAAATACTATAATAGAAAAATCAACTAATCCAGGACTTCCAAACTTTGTTCCTAAGAACACCAGATGTCAACAATTGGCCCACCATAAAATGAAAGAAACTAAATAAAATAAACAATGAAATAAATTCAGTGAATTATGTAAATTTAGAATATCCTACCAAAAAGTCCTCCTGAAAGTTACAAAGCATCTTTTGCTAGTATTTTTTAAATGTTCCTCCCTCCATCTAACTCAATCAGTGGGACATCCAAATATTTTTAAAACCTGCCCACTTTTCTACATATATACTACCAATATCAGCCTAGTGCAAAATATGAACTCCTTCTTGCATGATAGTAATGGTGCACTAACTCCTCTCTCCTAGTCATTCTTTCTTGTTCCAATCCAATTCTCTTACTTGGAAGACTCTATTTAAAAGACAAATATTTAATTTTATTTTTTGGTTGAAATCTTTCAGTAGTCTCCACTGCTTTTATGGCTCAAGTCCAACAATCTCCAACAATCTCCATATGCCCATGTACTTGCAGACATTTTTTTTTTTCTTGCAGACTTATTTTATACTCCCTGCCATCCGGGTCCTGTGACCCAGCCACAGTAGCCTTTCAGTTCTTTCAAAGAAGGCGGATCCCTTTTATTCCTCAGGGACTTTGTACCAGTTTCCCCTAACTTCAGATAATTAATGCAATGCATTCTTCGTTGTCAAATTTGATTGTGGAAATTTTCCTTGATCTCTAAGCCTACACTAGGTTCCTTTCAGAGATGTCTCTAGTTTTCCTTATGGCATTTACCACTGCTTATATTATATTTGTGTGATTGTTTTATTAATGTTTACAAACTCCATGATGGGAGAGACCATGTGAGATTTTTGCTGTTTGTACACATATTACTAAAGTTTAAAATAATGCCTGGTCTATAGCAGACAACAGATGTGTGTGCTCAGTGAATTAATGAAAGGACAAACAGTTCCACATTGCTAAAATTAACAAGTGAGATTCAAGGTTTTTAATACAGCAAACATAAAATTTGATTTGCATTTTGGAGGCATTATCTTAGCTACACTACAGAGAACTGATTTTAAGTGGGAAGGAAATGAATTTTAATCAGGAAGCTATAGAAGAGTCTGGATGAGAAATGGAGAAGTGCAAGTTCCGAACTAAGGCAGTATCAGTGGACACAGAAGAAGTGATGAACTATATAGTTATTCTAGAGCTATTCTAAAATAATTTTATAATCAGTGGAATATACAAAGTGACAAAAAGACTAGAAACAAGTTTCTGTAAAGAGAAACTTACATTAAGTCATTTTTACTTTAACATCTTCATTTTCAACCACAAGTAATCTATCAACAAATACTTACATATTACTTATTTTTAAAATGTCCTGAGAATGATATAAAGTTTATGGAATTGAGGAATTTAAAATCTAACTGATGATGTAACCATAGAATATTAGCCACAAATGCAGGTTATTAATTCACATTGTGACATAAACCTTAAAAACATTTTGCTAAGTGAAAGCAGCCAGACTCAAAAGGCCACACATAATATTATCTCATTTGCCTAAAATTTCTAGAGCCACAGAAACAGTAGATAGTGGTTGCCAGGTGCTGACAGGAGGGAGGAATGGAAAGTGACTACAAATGAGGTGATATGCCAAGTGTGGTGGCGCAAAACAAGCCTCTAATTCCAGCACTTGGGAGGCTGAGGCAGCAAGACTGCCACGAATTCAAGCCTGAGCTACACAGTGAGTTCAAGGATGAACTACATAGCAAGGCTGTCTCAAACTACCCACCCCACCAAAAAAACAACTGAGGTGATAAAAATGTTCTACAATCATAGTGATAATGGTTGATCTACATGTTTTAAAAAGGGTATAGGTTAGAGTATGTGACTATATCAACAACCAAAAAAATCTAATTGGGATTAAAATACAATACAAAACTCTATTTGTACTGTATTTTTTTCTGTTAGTACTTTAAAGCACACCCTTCTGTTGGTGCATGACAGTGAGTATTACTGAATGATGGTAGACGCCAGAGGAATAGAGGCCTTAACAATAAAGAAGGTGATTTAAAGCAAATGGAGAGGTAGAAACCTCCATTATAATAGGTGGCTAGTGTTATGGTTTATACATTGTGTCTACTTGAGAAGTCTAGAAGCTTAATTAAGTAACTCAGCAGCTCTACATCCTGGGGTATAGTGCATAAGCAATTACCTGTTCATTGTGTCAATCTGAGAAAATCAGAAGTTTAACTGAGAGACTCAGCAGGGAGCCAGGGTTCTTACTTTGTAAATATCCTCATCCTGTGCAAAGAAAGGCAAGGAGATTTGTGAATGCTACACCCACTCTGGGGCGGGGTGTGCTGTGTACAATATAAGGGAGAAAAAGAGGCTTGCTCTTGCCCCTCTTGGCTCTGGCTGCTGCCTTGAAGTGTTGTCCTGTGTCATGCCACCCTGCCTTGGAACCATCTGATTATGGACTGAAACCTCCCAGAACTGTAAGAAATAAACCTTTCCTTCCCTAATTTTAGGCGTCAGGTATTCTGTCTCAGCAACGAGTGAAAAGTAACCAAGACAGCTAGATAGTCAGACAAGGAATGAGAAGTCACTGCATGGAAAAGAGAGGAGAGACAAAGGTATGAACGCCCAATACCTAGGTTAGGCAGAGTTTGTTTCCAAAGTTTATGGAAGATGGATTGGGGACAAAGTGTGAAAAGCATATATATCAGGCAAATTATCCCTTGTCTTAATTTTATAGGCCAAGCGTTTCTTTATGCATACACTGTGAAATCTGTATCACATGAGGTATTTTCTATAAAAGGCTTTTGATGTCCACTAAGCTTGGAAAACTTTGCATACCATAACCCCCACTTGGAGTTTCAGAATAGTAGCTGGTATTGAGAACTCTACATTAAGGACACTGGTTTAACTTTGCTTGGCACATTATCTACAAAATGTGTTACTGTGGAACCATTTCTGCTTTAAGAAACCTTGCTGAAGATACTTCTGCAGATCACAGTAAGCGAGTACAGATCGAGCAGAATACTGGTACAGATTGTGGAAGTCGAAGGAATTTGGAAATAACCAGGATATTTTGGCTATTAAAACAAGGAAAGGGGAAGTAGTAGATTTAATTAAGAACCACATCAATTAGGAAGGGTTCTGTAATACTAAAGATGAAGAAAACAGAGTAAAAGAAAATGCTAGAGAGAAAAATAGAGAAAAGACAGATCCCAAAAAAGGCAGGCAAAATGAGAAATAAAAGCATTAATAGCTGGGTGTGGTGGCACACACCTGTAACCACAGCCCGCTGGGAGACTGGGGCAGAAAAATCACAAATAGAAGCACAGAATGGGCAACTCAGCAAATTAGCGAGACCCTATCTCAAAATAAGAATTAAAGGTCTGGGAAAATAGCTCAGTGTAACTCCAAGTATGGGGGAAAAATCAGGGTAGTTAATTGGGTGGCTTATATCTTTCCTTTTCGCTTAGTTATCTCTGCTCATGTTCTTCTTAACTACTTGTTGAGTTAATCTTGGCTTCACTTATAGCAGCACAGTACCTTTTGCTTTTTTTTGTGTGTGTGGTACTGGGGATCAAACTCACAACCTCGCGCCTGCCAGGCAGGCGCTTTGGTGACTGAGCTAAATCCCCAGCTCTATTTATTGAGACAAGGTCTCACTATGCAGCTCAGGCTGGCCTTGAACTCACTTTGTAGCCCAGGCTGGTCTCCAGCTCACAATGATCCTCCTGCCTCAGCTTCCTGAGTGCTGGGATTAAAGGCGTGCACCACCATGCCCAGCTAGCAGCACAGTACTTTGACATTACTCAAAAAGTATGTAGTCATTCATTCACTCAGCAAACATTTATCAAGATCCTTCTATGTGCTGGGCTCCAGACTAGGTAGTGGGTATGATAATGCCATGTAATAAAGCATAGCTTCTTTTTGGGGGGGTTGGGAGGGATTGAGACAGGGTCTTCCTTTGTAGTTTAGGCTGGTCCTGAACTCACTTTGTATGTTGGCCTTGCACTCACAGCAATTCTCCTGCCTCGGCCTCCTAAATGCTGGGTAAATACTGGGATTACAGGTGTGTGCCACCATATCCCAGCTAGCACAGCTTCTAAAATCAAGGAGCTCACAGTTTAAGTCAGCATTGTTTTAGGTTTGGAAAGATTAAGTTATGATACAGAGACTGCTTCCACATTAGTTATCGTACTTGTACAGTTCTTAAAACATTCTTCTACCTTTTTAGTCTAAGAAAAAAATTTTTTTAAAGTTATTACATTCTTGTTTTATACATGTATTTCATTACTGTCTCCAGATGTAGTTTGATACCACAGACTTGAATATTCAATCTGGATTTCCTTATCCATTCATTTATTTACTTACACATAGTTCTTTTTATTCCCACTATGGGGGACTGAACCCAGGGCATCCTACAGAATCACTACCACTGAGTTACCTCTCCAGCACATAGCTCAAGTTCTTTTAACTTGTACCTAAGGATCTTGCTTTTATATGTATTAGTTTAAATAATCCTCGTAAGTCTTATAAATGTGCTTTGCATTTTATAGCGGATAAAGTGAAAGTTTATATAAGTTATATAATTCACTCATTATCACATAGCTAGTATAAGAATTGAGTGTTTTAAAGTCAGTAAGTTTTAGTTATATAGTTTAAAATGTGCTACATTTATTGTTGTTTTTGAGACAAGGGCTTGCTATGTAGTTTTTGGGCTGGCCTCAAACTCGTGGCAATTTTTTGGCCTTAGTCTCAAGTGTCCTGGGATTATAGGCATACACTACCACACCCACCTTTTAAAATGTGCCAAGTGGGCCCTAGCTCAGTGGCTCAAGCCCTTGCCTGGTAAGCATGAGGTTGTGAGTTTGATCCCCAGTACCAAAAAAAAAAAAAAAAAGTACCAACTTTTATATTCCTGTCTATAAAGGACATATAAGATTTTTAAAAAGCTAAAATAATTAAACAGACAATTGACTTTTTTTTTGGTATTGGGGATTGAACTCACGACCCCACACTTGCCAGGCAGGTGCTTATGCCCCTTATCTAAATCCCCGGCCCGACGATTCACTTTTTAATACATATATTTTAGGTTCTGTGGTAAGTGCTGGTATATAGAAAACAATAGGGAAGTTCCTGTTTCAGAGGGACAGTCAAGCAAAGTTTTACCAAAGGAGCACTTGAGTTCAGTCTTTTTTTTTTTTTTTTTTTTTTGCAGCACCAGGGATTGAACTCACAACCTTGCGCCTGCCAGGACAGGTGCTTAAGCCACTGAGCCAAACTCTTAGCCCTCATTTTTTGAGGCAGGGTCGCACTATATAGCTCAGGCCAGCCTTGCGCTCGCATTGTAGCCCAAGCTGGCCTCCAACTCACAACGCTCCTCCGACCTCAGCCTCCCAAGTGCTGGGATTAAAGGCATGTGCCACCATGCCCAGCTCCTTGAGTTCAGTCTTAATTCTATTTTTTTTTTTTGTATCAAGAATCGAACTCACAACCTCATGCTTGCCAGGCAGGCGCTGTGTCGCTGAGCTATATCCTGGCCCACTTTTAAACTTTAACTCGATACAAAGAGGAGAAAGGCAGTCAAAGTATGAAGACTAGGATACGCATATGTATAGTTGCAAAACACTTGATGTATTTTAGAAAAAAGGATGTATGTGAACAAACAGTAATGATAGGTATCATTAACAAGAGACCTGGACAAACTGGGTGTGGTGGTGCACACCTGTAACCCCAGCACTTGGGAGGCTGAGGTAGGAGGATCACTGTGAGCTCAAGGCCAGCCTGGGCTACACAGTGAGTTCAAGGGCAGCCTGAATTACATAGTGAAACTCTGTTTCAAAAAGAAAAAAAAAAAAAAAAAGAGAGAGAGAGAGACTTGGACAGAACTTATAAAGGCATATACTGAAAATATAAGCTGAAATGACTTATAGTTACAGAACAGCATAAAAGGGGAGAATTTATGTGCCATATGTAGGGACTAGAGTAAAGAACTGGAACTGCAGCATAAAATTTTTGTATTAGGAAACAATAAAAAGTAAGTGTGGGACAGGTAATACTGGGACCCAAACAGCAGCATCATTACTTACATATGTGGAGCACTTACTCTGCTAGATATAGTATTGTTTTACATTTGCAAAATATTTGAGCACTTGTGTATTAGTCTAAATATGTCTGTGAGAAAACTGAGGTTAAGAGAGGGCAAACAACTTGGCCCAGATTACACAGATAATAACTGGTGAAGCCAGAAAGTCAGGATGCAAACTCAGGACTCATTATACTTCAGAGGTACTACTCAATTTATAAAATATAAGAAAGAGGCATCATGGTTTAGCAAAAAGAAACATAAGGAGACATGACTAGTTCTTAATTCAAGAGCCAAGAGGTAAAATAACTGCTCGAAGCCTGTTTCTTTATAAAATACAGGAATGATAAAGCATCGGGATCTTAAAATGATCAAAAGAGCAGCAGGCTTAAAATATTCTGTAAATGTGAATTTTACAATGTTATATATATGAAGGGAATATATATATAAATATATATATATATCTCCTTGGATATATAATGAATCTATATATCTTTGGAGGAAACAAAGAGAAGCTTTAATAAACCTTATGAATTTCATTTATTCCAAGTTCCTTAGTATATGGTACCAATGAGTAAGCCAGACATTATTCTGTCAAACTTCTTGGATATATTCCACGGAGAAGGCAGGATGTATACAAACAACAGTTTTAAAATTCAGTGGAATATAAAATAAAATAAAATTCAAGGACACAAATTTTTTGTTTGCTTAAAGTTTGGGAAAAAAGTTTGATATAAGCATTGTGCTACCAAATGTAGATGAAACTGGAGAGGCTGAAGCAAGAGGATAGCAAGTTCAAGCTTACCCTGGGCAACTGATCAAGACCTTGTCTCAAAAATGACTGGAGTTGTAGTTAAGTGTTGTCAGACACAACATTTAAAAAAAAAAAAAAAGTAGATGAAACAAACGTAAATATTTTTAAGTTGCTTTATTTCAGTTTAAGAGAACTGTACCAGCTATATTCCCTTTGAAATTTTTCATCTTATTTGCATTACTGGCGATTAAACCCTGGACATTTGCACTGAGCTACATCCCCAGCCCCCTAATCCCCTTTGTTTTTTTCCTGTTTTGAGACAGGGTCTCCATAAGTCACTAAGATGCTCAGGCTGGGGTTGAACTTTCGTTTCTTCTGCCTCAGCTTCACTCTCCCAAAGTGCCGAGATTGCAGTGCGTCACCTGTTTATTTTACTTTTAAAATCATAATCATTACCTTTTTTTTTAAAATGCCACTGAAACAGCAAAACAAGATATATTTACGGGTGCACTATAAAATCGTCTTTCTGAGAAAAATTTAGGGCCTTCTCGAGCCTGAAATTTCTAGCTAAACTAATCTGTACTTTTATATCAAACAGTAGGTCTGGTCACTAGAAAAGTATATAAAAATCTAACAAGTAAAATTAGAAAATGACTAGTAGAGAAAGATTCAGGGTAAAAAAAGAATTGAGTATGGAAAGTGAACAAAGGATAAAATAATTTTCCTATGCTGCAGAAAAATCTCTAGCACAACAGCTTCCTCAAAACAGTACAAGAAATGTGTAAAAGCTGGACAACTTAGCAAATTGGGACATGTAGTTAAATTATGTGAAGCTTCCAATGCACCTTTCCGCATGTTGAGGTCAAACACTAAGGAGTGGGACAAAAACAGTGATCTAATCAATAAAATTCAATAAAAAGCACGAACTCCTTGAGGGAAGTTTGCATTTACAGTGTCAAACCTAATTCCTGTAAAGATTTTTCTACTGATAAATAACAGAAACTTTTTTGTTCTTATTCTTGGATACCTCCCCATAGTCAGTCTATTGTCCCTTTTTCAGAGAAACTGCGAGAAATCCCAGAAATAAAACGTTAGAGTTCCTTGTTTCCCCCTGTAGTGAATAAGACAGCCAGAAAGCCGTGCTCCCAGGTGGTGTGGGGAAAGTTAGGAGCTGCCGAGTCACTTGAGCTTTCCAAAAACAGCGGCCCCAGTCCCCCGGCCACTCGGAAGGCTGAGACAGCCGAGGGCTGGAGTCCCCGCCCGGCCACCATCGCCCCAGCACCACAAAGCCCCCGCGGGCACCCACCGCGCAGCGGCTCCCGCTCACCGTCCGCGTCGGCCGAGGACACAAAGGTGAAGTCCCCGTTAGTGGGGGCAAACGCCGGGGGCGGACCCGGCGGCTGCATTTCGCGGCCTCTCTCGGCTCGCTGCAGTGGAGGAGGCTGCAGTTGGGCCCAGGCCCCAAGGCAGCCGAAGCACCGACTCGCACGCTCGCGTTACGCTGCGGCCCACGATTCTGAGGTGCAGGCTGGGTACTAGGCCCGAGAGGACCGCCCCAGACGGTACCCCCACAAAGGCCTCACCAAGGTACAGAACTCTTGGTGGCGACCGCCCAAGCACCACGACGCCGGCGCCGTGACAGGACCAAAACAGTGACAGCGCCGCGTTGATTGGCGCTTTGTAATATGCTATCCCATTGGTTTCAGGAAAAGGTTCTGATTGGATCGATCTCTGGTGGATTCCGGAAGTTCACTGAGGAACGGAAGTTCACTCAGGGGTCCCCACCCTGGCCGCCCTTAGCTGTTTTTGTTCCCTTTCTATTCCATCTTTTCCAGTGTTTCTTCTTTGAAAACTGGGTGGGTTAAAGAATTTTAGAACTAGGTAGATTTCTAGAGTTCAGGCTTTCTTCTTGTATGCCAAGATTTCATGGGTATTAATTGTAGAGGTTCTTGACTAAATTATATATTATCTCAGAGCCTGTTTCCTCACCTGTAAGATGAAGGGGGCTAATTGGAGAGTAATAATAAACAAGAAAATAAGCTGTAAGTTGTTACCCAGAGACTAGAGCTGTATGTTGCCAAGTCATATTCCTTTATGGGGGAGGTAACTGAGGGCAGAGAAGCTAAAGTCGTGTTGGAAGTGTGGTGACCCATGCCTGTAATCTAGGCACTCTGGGAGGCTGAGGCAGGAGGATCCCAGGTTCCAGCTGAGCTTGGACAATTTAGCAACTTAGTGAGAAAGTCTCATAATAAAAAATAACAAAAGGTATGGGGATGCAGCTCAGTACCTGGGTCCTGGCTTCAGTGGGGGAGGGTGTCTCAGTCTAGTGACTAGCCAAATGCTGTTTTCAAAAATATCTGTCAATAAACTTGTCAGTATTTACAAACTCACATAACTTTTTAAATGTTCAAATTAATGTTAAATTTAAAATCCAAGCTACATAAAGCCGGCTGCCAGTTTGAAGAGAGGGAAAATATGGGGTTACATTATGAAATATGATTGGAGAAAAACAACGATGGACATGGAATACAGCAATGGAAAAGCATAATGTGTTGAACAAAATTCCAGGAGATTTTTCCCAGAAGAGGAAACAAATTGGTAGATTAAGGATAAGGAAAAATTTTCAGGCATGCGGGGGGAAGTGGCAGCCTGACTCATAACCTTCCAGAGACACATTACTGAAGTTGGAGTCATTCGGCTTTCTTGGAGTTTAGCTTTTATGGGAAAAACGTTAGCAGATGGGATTGTACAGATAGATCATGAAATTATTTTTGTGCTATTCAAAGAAGTTTTGTTGTTGGTTTTTTTTTGTCTTTTTGAGATAGGATCTTGCTATGCAGTTCAGGCTGGTCTTGAGCTCACTTTGTAGCCCAGGCTGGTCCTGAACTTGAGCAATTCTCCTGCCTCCACCTCCCGAGTGCTGAGATTATAGGCGTGCACCACCACACCCGGCAAAAGGAGTTTTTTCTTCCTTCTGGAAATAATGGGAGAAACCATTGAAAGATTTAGAGCATGGGGTGGTATCTGATATACCTATTAGAATATCCACACTGGGGATAATGTGACTTGAAGAGCAGAAATTTATATGAAGACTTTTTCAGACATGTAAGTAATTCTTTAACTGGGGTAACAGCGCTGGAGAGGAGAAAGAAGAAACTGAGATGAGATGTTACAGTCAAGAATCTACAGGACTTTCTTAATCATTTTAGTTATTGCCAGGACAAAATACTTGACACCCATAACTCTTTTTTTTTTTTTTTTTTTTGAGACACTGGGGATCAAACTCACAGCCTCATGCCTGCCAGGGCAGGCGCTTAAGCCACTGAGCCAAACTCCCAGCCCTGGTTTTTTGAGGCAAGGTCGCACTATGTAGCTCAGGCCAGCCTTGCGCTCGCGTTGTAGTCCAAGCGGGCCTTGAACTCACAACGCTCCACCTACCTCAGCCTCCCGAGTGCTGGGATTAAAGGCGTGTGCCACCACGCCCTGCTGACACCCATAACTCTTAAAGGAGGAGAGATTTTGGCTCATGTCTTGGTGACCTTTCTCTTGGTGCTGGGACAAAATACCCGACACCCAAAATGAAGGAAGGAAAGGTTTATTTAGTTCACTGTTCGTGAAGGTTTCAGTCGATGATCAGTTGGCTCCAAGGCAGGGTGGCAAAGCACCAGGGCAACACTTCAAGACAGCATCCAGCAAGGCAGGCAGCCAGAGCAAAAGGGGGAAAGAGCAAGCCTCTTTTCCTCCCTTATATTGTACTCAGGCCACCCACCCTCCAGGGTAGTTGTAGCACTCCCAAAATCTCCATGCCCTCCTCTTCTGCAAGATGAGGATATTTACAAAGTAAGAACCTTGGCTCCCTGCTGAGTCTGTTAAACTTCTGAGCTTCTCAAGTTAACACAATATATCAACCATAACAGCTCATGTTTTCAGTCCATGGTTAGCTGGCTCCAAGGCAGAAGTGACATAGTGGAAAAATCTGGTAGAGGAAAGCTACTCATGTCATGGTGGCCAGGAAGCAGAGAAAAGGGAGAATTACCCTATTCTGCCCATGACCAAACAGAAACACACTATGCACCGTTGTGCCTGCATTTTTTCTTTTATAAGCAAACTCCCAGACTCTTGATGTATTCAACCAATGCACTGTTCTTCCTATGCTGCAGCCTAAATCATTAAAAAGCGCCACCCCCCCCCCTCTGTTTTTGGTCTGACACATGGTCTCACTTTGTAGTGCAGGTTGGCCTTGAACTTGCTATGTAGCCTAGGCTGGCCTCGAATTTGTGGTAATCTTGCCTTACCCTGCTGAGTGCTGGGATTACAGGTGTGCCCCATGATGCCTGGTTTAAAAATCCTCCTCTTGCTGTCACAGTAAAAGAGCTACGCTTTGCCAATTCGTGGTTTCTAAAGAAATTGAACAAAAAAATCTCTGCTGGTTGGTAACATCATGGAGTCACTCACTATAGGGATCTTGTCCTTTAGAGGGCCGTGAAGAAGAGGACAAACACTTGGTTGTCAGCAGGCTCAAGAACTCACTTGTGTTTGATATCCATCTTAGGTGCACATAAGAACTTATGCTAGCCAGTGACGATTTCTTTAAAATTATTTCTGTAGGAGCCGGGGATGTAGTTCAGTGGCACAGTGCCCGCCTGGCAAGAAGGAGGTCCTGAGTTTAATTCCTAGTGTCAAAAAAAAAAAAAAAAGATTTCTTTGTTTTCGTTGTTTTTTACAAAATATGTGTTTGCCTTTCTATATGCTAAGTGCAGACACTGAAATGAATATAGTGTGAATTTCTTCTCATTTATACTGCTTAGAGTTTATTGGGTAACCTGAACCTCAAGGTTGTTGTCTCTTCAGGTCTTGAACATCTTCACTGCCTCTTCTAATGACATAGGGGGATGAAACTCCCAACCTACTATATGTCTGATATAAGTTCATGTTCTCTAAAATCAAAGAATGAATTTTAGGAACAGTGGAGGCTAAGAGCAGAATATATTTATTGAGAGAAGGAAAGCTTCTGTCTGAGAGACAAAAGGGATCTGAAAAGACTGTCTTTTCTAGGGACTTTTATAGAGTAAACTTGTGAGGTGAGATGGGGCCAAGGTGGGGAAAAATGGGAACTTGCAGAATGGGCATGAGGTGGGACAAAACTATGGTTAACCAGTAAGATTAATTGCTCAAATCAAATTGATTAAATCAGGAACAAATGGGGAAGCGAGTCACATAGCAAGTGGGCATGCTTAACAGCAGTGACACTTTCTGTAGGGGGTTGGGATGGTGACTCCTGACTCCTCAGGGTGATAGAGAACTATTTAGAATATCAGTCCTTAGGATGTAGGTGTATTTGCTTGATCCTTTGTCTTGAGATCTGGCCCACAGCAAAAGGTCCCTGTCTCCTCTAAGGTCACAAGATATTTGGTCCTCTGTGCCAGCTCCCTCGAGGGCCTAGCCCTGTCTGACTGCCTATGATATTTCTAACTAACTCAGCTGCCTGTAACATTAATATTGCTGATAATCTATTGTCTCCTTCTGAAACTCCAATTAGATATATAAAAATAAAGATAACTTGTATATGTGTATGATGCTTAATAGCTAACATTTATTGGCATTATTGCCAGACTTTATGGTGAATAGTTTGCCTTTATTTGTTTAATCTCTCAACAACCTATAAAGTAGATACTGTTTTTCTGTCTTATACACAAATAGGGAACCAGGGGCAGGGAAAAAAAGGGTATCCATTTTCCAAAGATCACAGAGGTACTAAGCTGTAAAACCAGGGCATGTACCCAGGTAAGCTAATGAGAGAATTCTAACCCCAGTGCTACGAACTTCATTGTTTCTTACTACTTTTCAGAGTTCTTGTTCTTCATTTGATGCCTAAGTTTTTTATTTTGTTTATGGAAGCTTCCTTTTTTTTTTTTTTGGTACTGGGATCAAACTCCTGACCTTGCACTCTCCAGGCAGGAACTTACGCCTCTGAGTTAAATCCCAACCCCCTTTTATTTTGTTTTGTATTGGTTTTGTTGTTATTGTTTGTTTTTTTGATTGTGTACCAGTGAAAAGATATTTTCAGACCATATGCTTGTTTCTGAAATCTTGATTTAGGAATTTATCTATCTGTCTATGTATCTATACTTTCCCCCCTGTGAAGAACCACCTGGATGACTCTCCTTGAAAGAAGAGTAATTATCTCCATTTTGCATAAACTTGGCCTTGTCTCCATGTGTTGATATATACAGAGCTGGCTAGGCCGTTCCTTTACTCCTTTGATTGGTTTTAAGCAATGTAAATTGTGCCGGCTGAGGACTGTATAACTGAAGAAAGGCAACAAAACAGTCCTGTTTCCGGGCCCAGTGACTCACAAAAAAACTGGTTGAGCAGGGTGGGATGAAGAGCCAAGGTTCCAGGGCTGTCAAGTGGGTTGAGCCTCGAGATAAGAGGCTATGACTTTCCAGGGCAGAAAAGATAGCACGTCAGAGCTGAAGCACTGACCCCCAAAGCATCAGATACTATCTTGGTCATGTTATGCAGATTTACTCTCTTTGCATACGTTTCCCTCTGCATATTGCAGCGGTGATCTCAGGCCTCTTACCTAGCCCAGCTCACAGCACTCCTGTATTTCCCCTGCCATTGTCACTGTCATTCATTCCTGAGCCACACCCCTCATGGAGAATTAATAAAACCCTGGGTCATGGCCTTTGTTCTGGTGAACAAACATCTTCACTGGATTTAGGATCCCCTTGGCTCCCCATAACTATGGTTATGTCTTAGTGTCTTTATTCTCACCGTGAGTTGCACTGAAAGTGGTAGATTGGAATTAATTTATTGGAATTCCAATAACCTTTCTATGGGATTACAAATATAAACTTCTTGGACTGAGACAAGGACCAGGAAGGGCTCTCCATATTTTTCTTTTTCTTTTTTTGTGACAGGGTGTTGTTATGTAGTCCAGGCTGACCTTAAACTCGCTATGTAACTGAGGGTGGCCTTGAACTGATGGCAAAACCCTTTCCTCAGCCTCCTAAATGCTGAGATTATAGGCATGTACCACCATGCCCAGCTTGTTTTGGTTCTTTTTTTTTTTTTTTTTTGCGGCACTGGGTATTGAACTCACAACCTCGCGCCTGCCGGGGCAGGCGCTTAAGGCACTGAGCCAAACTCCCGGCCCTGGTTTTTTTTTTTTTTTTGAGGCAGGGTCGCACTATGTAGCTCAGGCTAGGCCGGTCTTGCGCTCGCGTTGTAGCCCAAGCCGGCCTCGAACTCACAACGCTCCGCCTACCTCAGCCTCCCGAGTGCTGGGATTAAAGGCGTGCGCCACCACGCCCGGTGTGTTTTGGTTCTTTAAATAAGGTGGTTGTTAACTGTCAACAGTAGCAGTAAAAATGCTTTATTTAATTTGCTAAGCCCATTTTTATGCTGTAAATATTAAGAGGCCTAGTTTGTTCAGACAAAGGAAGTTTAACTGATATTCATTTAAGTAATTTTACTGGGGGTGCTGGGGATTTAGCTCAGCGGCATAAGTGCTTGCCTAGCAAGTGGGAGGTTGTGAGTTTGATCCCCAGTACCAATAAAATAAAATAAATGACTTCATTGAAATCTATGTGAGAAACTTGTAGCTTATTGTTTTTATGTTCATAACTTCTTTTGTATTTTAAAACTAAAATCTATTGGAGAAAGAGAAAAGAACAATTATCTTACTGTACTGTTTGTAGGTGTAACCACTATTAATGTTGGGGCACAGTTATAATGTAAGAACACATTTATAAAATTTAGAGGCCTCTGGGGCTGGGAATTTAGCTCAGTGGCCTAAGCACCTGCCTGGCAGGTGTGAGGTTGTGAGTTTGATCCCTGGTACCAAAAAAAAAAAAAAAAAAAAAAAAAAAAAATTAGAGGCCTCTGACCAGGTTTCTGCTTCTGAATTCAATCAAGGTAAGCAATAGGTCATTTCCTCCCCTTAAATGCATCTTCTAACTAAATACCTACAGATTCTTAAAGGGGCCACTACAAGTATAAGAATGGGCCACTATGAGAAAACTCAGAGTCAAAATTGTGGAAATAATAAACAACAAGAGAGATAAAAAATCCCATGCCAAGATAGAAACTGAAGATTATATATAAAAATGCATGAGTCCAAGGTCACCTGGACTCACCTGGAAACTGGGGGAAAAGAGCGGTCTAATCAGTCTTGAAGGGAAAATTAAAGTGTTAAACAAAAATCTACCCAGATGTCTGCCAAGACTAAGTGGACATATCCAGCAGGCCCAATAACAGAACATTTCTCCTTTTCGTGTAAAACTTCTGCCTTTGTAACTCTGCTGCCTTTGTAACTGGCGATCTTGTAATGTAACTTCAGATAAAATGGGACAATTTTTCCTTTGTTTTATTAATGGATTATAATATAACTTAAAAAATATAAACCCCCTTAGCAACCCATGAAGTCATCTGAACTTCCAATCATATGTGCCTCTTTTTAGAGTTTTAGAGGAGAAATCAAATTACAAATTTTAACTGGTATTTAATTGGTAAATATACTTTTGGTTTTCAATTTGAGTTGATGCGCATGAAGCATTTCTTGTACAGTACAAGGTTTTGAATTTACAGGGTTACCTTGCTCGTTTAACTTTATATCCAGCAGTCCCAGACCCTTACATCCTCCTGAGCCTGCTCCCTCATGATACTGCCTGATTCACCCGTCTGGATTTAAAGGATGTTTTCTTCTGCCTGCGAATAGCCCCTGCCAGCCAGCTTCTTTTTGCCTTTGAATTGGAGGACCCCTGACACAAGAGGAAAGGGGTCCACTATGTTGAAAAAGCCCACAACTAAAAGAAGTGTAATAAATTGGACTTTGAAAGAAACTGAAGTGTTCCGACAGAGTAAAAGAGCTCTGACCTCAGCTCCAGCTTTAGGTATTCCAGATAGGACTCACCCCTTCAACCTGTTCATGGATGAAAGACAGCATGTTGCCTCAGGGGTCCCAACCCAAAACAAGGAGACCCTGGAGAGACCAGCCGCCTACTTGCTCAAGACACTAGATTCAGTATCTCAAGGTTGGCCTCCCTGTTTGTGGGCACTTGAAGCAACTGTCATTCTGATTAAGGAGGCAAACAAACTGACTCTGGGACAAAATTTAACTGTTCATGTGCCACATGCCACCCTTGAACTTCTCAATAGTCAGGGACATCGATGGCTTTCAAACAGCTGCATCACTCAGGGACTGCTTGTTGCATATCTCCGACCCATCTTCAAGCTAGTAAAGACTTTCAATCCAGCCACCTATCTGCCTACAGAGCTCAGACAGCCTTACCGCAGTTGCTTTGCATTGCTTCACCTGTCGCCCTAACCTCCAGATGGAGCCCTTAGCAGATGCCAGGGACACCTCATTCACAGATGGAAGCAGCTCTGTTAAGGATGGATGACGCAGGATGATACTATTGTTACCACTGAAGGGATGCTCAGGCCGATCTCTCCCTCAAAATTGGTCAGCTCAACAGGCCGAGCTATGGGCGCTCATACAGGCCCTCAACTGGGCAAAGGATGAAAGGTAAATATTTACACAGATTTCCAGGATGCCTTTGCTATAGTTCATGTCCGCGGGATGTTATTACAAAGTGGATGAGTTAGCCGGGCGTGGTGGCGCACGCCTTTAATCCCAGCACTCGGGACGCTGAGGTAGGTGGAGCATTGTGAGTTCGAGGCCGGCTTGGGCTACAACGCGAGCGCAAGGCTGGCCTGAGCTACATAGTGCGACCCTGCCTCAAAAAACCAGGGCCGGGAGTTTGGCTCAGTGACTTAAGTGCCTGCCCTGGCAGGCGTGAGGCTGTGAGTTCGATCCCCGGTGCCACAACAACAACAAAAATAAAATAAAATAAAAAAATAAAGTGGATGAGGCCACAAAACTGGCTACTGAGGCCTCAACTGGCCCTCGACCACCACCTGGAATCTAAACATGGGATTCTGTTCTGTTGAAGATCTCCAAATAGACTTCACTAAAATTAAGATGTGCTGGGGCTACAAGTATTTGCTGGTCTTTGTTTGCACTTATTCTGGCTGGCCAGAGGCATTCCCTACTAAGACTGGAAAGGCCAAATAATAAAAATGGCAGATACGTAACCCTGGATTCCTCACTCCAGCATTCAGCATGCTCACCCTGAAGATTGTAGGAAGGCCTGCGCTAGTGAGTCACATCCTCTAAAGCCCACCTTAAAGAGACAATGCACTCAAAGCCTTGCTTCTGCCACGCTGGAAGCTAGCAAGTCAACGCATGTTTAAAGATTAAACAAGCATTGTACACAGGAGCACCTGTCCTGATTGATTGACATTCTGCTGTCCAGTTTGAGGTTTAATTCCCCTTCTCTCATTAATTTTAGTGCTTGCTACAGGACTCTGGGCTGTATACCTTGAGGACTAAAAGGTTCCCCACAAAATTACTTTTACTTCCTTTTATATTGGTATTGCTGGGCACCTTGCTTTGTTTTGTGGAGTTACAGAGTCAATGTATTGTTATCCTGATTGTTTCCTAATTCCATATCTTCTGTTAATCTTAGTATTAACTATTTTTCTGTGGGCTGCAACTCCAGCACACTGGGAGATTACTAGGAAGGTTGACTTTGTTCTTGATTTTATAAATATTAGTCATGTGTTGCTTACTTTCAACTGTCTACACCTGCAGTAAAAATGTTTCCCTTGCCCGGCGTGGTGGTGCACGCCTTTAATCCCAGCACTCGGGAGGCTGAGATAGGAGGAGCGTTGTGAGTTTGAGGCTGGCTTGGGCTACAACACGAGCGCAAGGCCGACCTGAGCTACACAGTGCAACCCTGCCTCAAAAAACCAGGGCTAGGAGTTTGGCTCAGTGACTTAAGTACCTGTCTGACAGGCACGAGGTTGTGAGTTCAATCCCTGGTGCCATAAAAAAAAAGTATTAGAATCCTAAAAAATGT
Organism: Dasyprocta punctata; assembly: GCA_004363535.1. Taxonomy (NCBI): domain Eukaryota; kingdom Metazoa; phylum Chordata; class Mammalia; order Rodentia; family Dasyproctidae; genus Dasyprocta; species Dasyprocta punctata. The sequence continues at coordinate 7,239 of RJWM01015684.1, read as the reverse complement.
ATGGAAATTCAAGATATTGGGAATTCCAAACTCAGATTCAAGGGATAGATGTCCCAGTTGTTAAGCTATACACTGCCAGTTTCTTTTATAAGCTACTCCCTCTTATCAGCTCCTTGTTACTGAAGAAACTGGGGAAACTGAGGAAGAAGATTCTCCTCTATGATAGAAACAGGGGGAATGTTGGGGCACAATTATAAGGTGAGAACACATTTATAAAATAGCAAACTTGGGGGCAGGGATATAGCTCAGTGATATAAGCACCTGCCTGACAAATGTAGGGTCCTGAGTTTGATTCCCAGTACCAAAAATAAAATAAAATAAAATAAAATAAAATAAAAAACTTCTAGGTATTTCATGGAGAGCAATTAGAAGTCTCTGACCAAGTTTCTGCTGCTTCTGCTGAATTCAGTTGGCACTGACAGTGTCTAAAGCCCAGCTACATACCTCTGATAAGCACTGAGCCACAGTAATTGTCTATACCTTCAGGCACCCTGGGCTAGTCAAGGACACCTTTAACTACACTCACTCTGTAAGGGCCCCCTCCCCTTGTTCCCAGAATGTTTCTATATAATGATAAACAATGCCTTTGTTTCAACAAATCTGTTCTAGACTAACCTGCTTGTCAATATAGGACTCAAAGCATGTAACCAATTATGTAACATTTTGTCCCTTGTTTTTACCTTCCACTTCTAAATTTTGTGTAAACTAAGCTATTTCTGTAAACTCAGTGCTCTTGCCTTTTTTTTTTTTTTTTTTTTTTTGCGGCACCAGGGATCGAACTCACAGCCTCGAACCTGCCAGACAGGCGCTTAAGCTGCTGAGCCAAACTCCCGGCCCTGGTTTTTTGAGGCAGGGTCGCACTATGTAGCTCAGGCCAGCCTTGCGCTCGCGTTGTAGCCCAAGCCAGCCTCGAACTCACAACGCTCCGCCTACCTCAGCCTCCCGAGTGCTGGGATTAAAGGCGTGCGCCACCACGCCCGGCTTGTGCTCTTGCCTTTGAGGAACAATCTCGCAACAGTCCGCTGGGGTGAAGATTCAACAGTCCAAGCTGATGTAAAGATTAAACACTGCCTTCTTATCTCCTTGGTGCCAAGAGCCTTCCTTTTGGTTTGACTTGAGAATTTTCCTGCAACATTAACAGCTTGGCAAAAATCTTATGATCTATTTATTTAGTTATATTGCAGTACTAGGAACTGAACATGGTGTTGCACAGTGTAAGAAAATACCATTGAGTGACACCCCCAGAACTTTTTTTTCCAATTTTGAAGCATGTTCTTTTTTTTTGCGGCACCGGGGATTGAACTCACAACCTCGCGCCTGCCAGGGCAGGCGCTTAAGGCACTGAGCCTAACTCCCGGCCCTGGTTTTTTGAGGCAGGGTCGCACTATGTAGCTCAGGCCGGCCTTGTGCTCGCGTTGTAGCCCAAGCCGGCCTCGAACTCACAACGCTCCGCCTACCTCAGCCTCCCAAGTGCTGGGATTAAAGGCGTGCGCCACCACGCCCCGCCTTGAAGCATGTTCTTACCAAATTGCCCAGACTGGCCTTGAACTTGCACTCCTCCTGCCTCACTCCACAGAGTAGCTGAGATTACAAGCGTGTGCCACCACACTCAGCACTTTATAATCCTTTTTCTAAGCATTCTATGTATAAAATATATTTTTCTATACACATTGCTTTTTAACAGTATTTTCCAATGTCATCACATATTTTTCTATATTTTAATGCTTCCTTTTGTTTCATTTAATGGATATAAAATAGTTCATTAAAATGACTTCCCATTTAGCAAATTTTATAATTATAAATATTATCACAATGGACAACCTTGTAACTGTATCTCTATACATATACACATATATTTCCTCACAATAAAAATTTTAAGGAGGAATACCAGGTCAAAGAGTGTACAATGTCTGAAGTTTTTACTACTGGTATGGTTTGTATCAATAAGGATCCACACACATAGGCACACACAAAAAGAATGACCTGCAAAATCTCATTACTTGGAAGGCGATTGATCATGAGAGTACTATACTCAGTGGGTTGGTCTGCTGCTAGGTTGGTAGCTGATGTCCCATGAGTGTGACCTAGAAAGCTGGTCTCTTTACCTGGCCCCGCCCTCTGGCTCTGCTTTCGAGCTGCCATGATTTAAGCAGCTTTTCCTTCTCTTTTTCTCTCCGCCAGTCTGTTATGGTTCATATCTAAATGACCCCCAAGATCTGATGCAGTCATAGCTGGAGTTTTGTGGAGGCAATTGGATCATGAAGGTGTAATAGTCATCAGTGGATTGGTCCACTAAGGAGTTTATAGCTAAATGTGATGTTGGGAAGTGACACGTGATCGGAGGAAGTAGGTTGCTGGGGCCGCGGCCTGGAAGAGTCCACCACTCCCTCCTCCCTTGATCTGTCTCTGCTTCCTGCCACCATGTCACTGGCAACTTGTCCTCAGAGAGATAGCAAGTTATACTTACATTATCAGAGCACAGACGTACCTCTTTCCCTGCTTACATCCCCTTTATTTATTTATTTATTTTTTTTTTTTCGGCACCGGGGATTGAACTCATAACCTCGCACCTGCCAGGGCAGGCGCTTAAGGCACTGAGCCAAACTCCCGGCCCTTACATCCCCTTTATTGACAATGGATATAATCATTTCCTGAAAACATACAATTTGATGAGTGTCACATTTTATTGTTTCAGTTTTATTTCATTCATTTTGATTCAATTGTGATACTTCAAAACACTTGAAAATTGAATAGAATCCAAAGAATGAGCGAAAGAGACAATCACTGTAGATGAGAGTGGAAGAAATACTTTCAATTTTGAATTAATTCTAGTGAGAGAATATAAAGTATAAGTGAAAGTAGATAAATCCAAGATCCCACTCAATTACAGCCTAGAAATCAGTTTTGTACACTTACAAAGGTAATAACTCCTGGAAAACTGAATTAAAATTTCCAAGGATTTATTCAAGCATACTGTGAGGTCAGTATATAAGAAGTAGTATGCCACACTATTGCTAATTCATTTATTCATTTTTTTAAACTCAGATTTTCCTATGTTCCCCAGTTTTTTCAGCCTTGCCTCAAACTGCTGGGCTCAAGTGATTCTCTTAACTCAGCTTCCTGATTAGCTGGGACTACAGCTAACCATTCCTGGTTCTACTTTTTTTTGGAGGGGGGAAATACTGGGGATTGAATTCAGGGCCTTTGCACAGAGCTACATCCCCAGCCATTTTTTATATTGAGTTAGGTTGTCACTAAGTCACTAAGTTCCCCAGGCTAGGCTGGAATTTGCAGTCCTCCTGTCTAAGCCTCCAGAGTTCTGGGATTACAGAAGTGTATCACCAGCACCTAATTCATTCATGACTTCTTGGTTATCTCTCTTGATACATGACACTCATTCATGTAACCATTTAGTCTGGAATCTTGAATGTCATTGTTGACTCCTTCCTTTCACCCACTCAAGTCCCATCCACTTTTGCTGCTTCTGTCTCTTGAATAATGCTTGAAAGCACTTCTCCTTTCCATGGGTGCTACTGTTACTCAAATTACTATTGCTTCATCAGGACAATTATAGTAACTTCTGAACTGATTTTTCTTTTCTTTTCTTTTCTTTCTCTGTCTTTTTGAGATAGTGTCTTGCTATGCAGTTCAGGCTGGCCTTGAGCTCACTTCATAGCCCAGGCTGGTCTCAAACTTGCAACAGTCCTCCTGCCTCAGCCTCCCGAGTGCTGAGATTACAGGCATGCACCACCAAGGCCGGCATGAACTGATTTTTCAAAGCAGCAGCTAAAGTAATCTTTTAAAAACATGAGAACCATTAAGCCTCTGTCGATGTAGAACTTTTCAGTGGCTTCCAATTGTATTCAGAATGAAATGCAAACTTCTCCTATCTCTGACAACCTCTCCAGCCTCATTTCATCTCACTCTCCCATTTGTGATCAATCGTCCTTTTTCATTTTAGAATTAGCCAAGCTTTTTCTTATCTCAGAGCCTGTGTGGTTGCTTATCTGGGACTGGACAGTTCTGTTTTGGCAATTTCAGGGCCAGTTCCATTCAACCTTGGGAACTTAGCTGAAATATCACCTCCATAGCTTCTTTATCCACCAATTTATTCTTTTTTAGTGGTAGTTACAGAGCACTTTATTAAAATTAAATTTAAAAAAGAAATTTACACATTCAATGTGGTTATCCAATTTTTTCACTTTCGAGTGTTCATCTTCCTTATGGACCAATGTGCCACCAATGCCAGGTGCAGGCCTCTTGCCTGGCTGAGAAGGCCTCAGAACCATAGTTCTGAATTGGCATTCACAAATGACTCTTTTTGAAACAGGAATTTTAATGGGCAACTAAGTCAAAGGAAAGCTTTTGGAGGGGGAGAGAAGGAAAAGGAGGCACGCTATCTATGAGGGAACCCCTGGAATTATCATATAAGTTCCGCATCGTTGTAATCCAGACACACCATGACTTAACATGGAGACCTTTGTACATAGTGACTGAAGAACGGGGAGTTGGTGGAAAAGCTACAGTGACTGTTTTTCTCCAATAAAAAGAGGAGAAACATTTCCTCAGAACCAACACCTTTATCAACATGACTTATACCAGATTCTTTTTTTTTTTTTTTTTTTTTTTGCAGCACCAGGGATTGAACTCACAGCCTCGAGCCTGCCAGACAGGTGCTTACGCCACTGAGCCAAACTCCCGGCCTTAGTTTTTCAAGGCAGGGTCGCACTATGTAGCTCAGGCCAGCCTTGTGCTCACATTGTAGCCCAAGCAGGCCTCGAACTCACAACGCTCCTCCTACCTCAGCCTCCCGAGTGTACTAGATTCTTTATAGATGCTCAGAATACAGTTGGAGGAGTGGGCTGTGTTCGCTTCCTGGTAATGCTGGCCCGACGTGAAGGCCTCAGTGGAGCTCTCCATTCTCTGGGCTCCTGAGGCATGCCGTGATGGTCATCTCCAAATACCATCGTCTGCTTTCCTCAGAAAGGCTCCCATAGTGACTGGCCCTTGCCTGAATCACACCACTGCTCACTCTGAATTGAGTCCTGGGTTCACCATTTGAAGCTTTTGCATTGCCACAAACGCTCTGTTTGTAGAGGTTTCAGTCCATGGTCTGCAGGCTTCACAGCAGGACGGCATGGCAGAGAAGTGTGGCAGGGAGAAACAGTTCAGGGCAAGGCAGGCAGGAAGCAGAGCCATTTTATTCTTACTGTACTACCCTGGTTATTTCCTAGCATTCATCACAAATATTCCATGATGCTATTCATCTGGTCACCTGTTTATTTTATTTTATTTTATTTTATTTTATTATTATTTTTTTTTGTGGCACCAGGAATTGAACTCACAACCTCGCACCTGCCAGGGCAGGTGCTTAAGCCACTGAGCCAACCTCCCGGCCCTAGTTTTTTGAGGCAGGGTCGCATTATGTAGCTCACCGGTCTTGCGCTCGCGTTGTAGCCCAAGCCGGCCTCGAACTCACAATGCTCCTCCTACCTCAGCCTCCCGAGTGCTGGGATTAAAGGTGTGCGCCACCACACCCGGCACCTGTTTAATTTTAAAGGAGTGAATACATGCAAGAATAAATAGTTGTGAAATAATAAGATACCACTTTTCATCCACTCAATTAGCTTAAAAACAATAACAACAGCAACAGAAACAGGTAATAATAAGTGTTGGCAAGGAATAGAGAAATTGAAACATTCATACACTATTCTCAATGATGTAAAACAGTCTCACAGTTCCTCAAATGTGCCATGTGATCCGGCAGTTCCATTCCTAGGTATGAGCAGGAGAAATGCAAACATGTCCACGATGAAACTGAGTTTCTAATATTCACAGGATTGCTATCCATAATAGTCCTAAAGTGTGAGAACCCAACGTTAACCAACTGCTAACTGGATAAGTAAAAAACTTTTTTTGGGTAAGTAAATTCGGGGGATTTTTGTTGTTGTTGGTCTCTTTGAGACAGGATCTTGCTATGTAGGGCAGGTTGGCCTTGAATTCACTCATGAAGCCAAGGCTGGCCTTGAGCTCATGACCACCCTCCTGCCTCAGCTTCTCAATGCTGGAATCACAGTCTTGTGCCACCATGCCTGGAAATTTGGGGGATTTTAAAAACATTTCTTCAATTATTGGCTTATTATTATAAATTTGATACCATAAAATTTTTACAGGCATCACTTCGTATGGGATATTTGTACAATCGAATATTGACCATAAAAATAAATGAAGGACTGTGACATGCTACAACATAGATGAACCATGAAAATATTATGCTCAGTGACAAAAGCCAATTACAAAGGATCTTTAAGATGTGATTGAAATACACAGTTCATGTTTAAACTTGAGAACAATGATTATGGTAAGAGACACTCTTCCTTGTGCGGCTTTCCAAGGGGTGACCAGTAACACGGTGAACACTGCTGCTGAGTGTCGACGGGAAGGCGGGATTGGGAAGGCCGCGGCGCGTCCTCCTCCACCTAGTCACTGCATCTGGCGCGGTGCGACTTCCTGCTCTTCCACCAGGTAAAAATAACCATGAAAGATAAACCTCTTGAATCAGTTCAGGACATTGGAGCAGACATGACAGCTAAAAACACGAAAGAGGACTTCCAGAACTGCCCCTGAAAGTGGCGAGAACAGTGGGATAATTGTGTTCGAAGCGTCGGGAAGTACAGTAGCACCTTGGTTCATGAACACCTCTGTTCGCAGACAATTCGGTTCGCAAACAGAAGTGTTTGACAAAATTTTGTTTCTGTTCCAAACTCTGTGTTGGGTGACGAGCATGACTGTGGCCATTTCCCCCCAACAAACGCAAGGGTTGCCATCTTCCCCAAAATCATGGAAGGAATTGAGATCATGAACTGAGGGGCCATTGTATTTTGAGGGTGATTAATCACAATATGCTATTTATTTATTTACTTGTTTATTTATTTTGTGGTACTGGGATTGAACTCACAACCCCACATCTGCCAGGCAGGTGCTTAGGCCACTGAGCCAAACTCCAGGTCCTATATTTTTCAAGGCAGGGGTCGTACTATGTAGTTCAGGCCGGCCTTGCTCACGTTGTAGCCCAAGTCAGCCTCGAACTCACAATGCTCCGCCTACCTCAGTCTCCTGAGTGCTGGGATTAAAGATGTGCGCCACCACGCCCAGCACACAATGTATTATTTGCTGGAATAATTTTTAAAATTGAAGCATACAGACCGTATTTTTCTTTCCTTTTTTTTTTTTTTTTTT
>RJWM01015683.1:0-47155 GCA_004363535.1 Dasyprocta punctata | reverse complement strand
GTGATCAAGGATAAGATCGATCAAGTGGATTAAGGAATATAATCTGCTTTTGGTTATTCATTTTGCAGATAACTACGAGGCCAAGTGTGTAGATATTCTTTCTGACAGTTTGTCAGCCTGAAGCAGGGAGAGGGACCCTTGAGACTAAGGGAGGAATTAGGGAGCAGACTGGGTGCTGGGATTGTGGCTCTCCTGGAGTTTGGAGAGTGATGTGTGTGTGATCCGTTGCTGGCAGAGGCAGCCTGCATGTGAAATATGTGACGCACATCTGTGCCGCTGAGGTGAGTGACAGCGATGGCAGGGATATTGGGAATCAGCTTCATTCAAACATCTTTGAGTTGCTGTCCCATGACTTAGTTACTCAGAAGATGTGATCCTTAGGATATGGGAAAGCCATTTTTCCTTATATCCCAGAGAAGGATGCTATTTACGATGAGATTGGTACTGCAGCTACTCCTGATTAAACATCCTCAACATCATGAGTGCATTTTTGAAATAGCTTCTGATGTCTGCCCATGTTTATATGCAGGAACATTGTATGTGGTTTTGCAGGCTGCTGACTCTTTTAGGAGGCCTTGTAAGTGGGGACTGAAATGCAACTTGTGTTCTCTTTTTTTTTTTTTTGTGCCCCAGAAGGGGCAGGTTTCTCAAATTTTTGCAAAGCCACTGATAAGCTAGTGGACAGATATAATTGTAGGAGTACATGTGTACGTGTATGTATTAGCAGAGAGAAATGAGTACCTATAAAGACATAGCAGTGATCAGTCATGAATGCATAAAACACTGAAGAAGACAGATTTTTTTCCCCTGTCTTCCTACACCTACCCAACATCTACTCTATAATTTACTACCGACCAGTGGTGATGGTGTCTGGCTTAGGCACTGAACAGGACAGAATCTGCAAGTCGCAATTTCAAGAAGGAGCGACACAAAAGTAGCGAATTGTATAAAGCTTCTGTGTGGTCCGAACACAACTTCCAGATTTTTTTTTTCTGAAAGTAGTAACGAATGAGACTAAGAGTTTAGGTAGACACCACTGTCACAGAGAAACTTCAGAAGGAATTACAACACATCTCTTGAGATGGGCAGAATGAGGGCTTTGTGAAATTTAGTCTGACTCTTAAAAAATGAATTATACAATGGACCAAAAAATAGAAACTTCCATTGAATTGATATACAGGTGCTACTTCTCCATTGTGTTTTTTTGTAATACTGGGAATTAAGCCCAGGGCCTTTGCATGGGACTACATACCCATTCCATTTTTCTTTTATTTCAAGGCAGAGTCTCGCCAAGTGACTGAGCTGCCCAGGCTGGGGTGGTAATTTTTATCCCGCTGCCTCAGTCTCAGGCCTGTGCCGCTAGCCCCGACTGTCAGTGGTGCTTCTTTGGAGAAAGAACAAAACATTGCAAAACAAAACGAAACAAAACAGAACAGAACACAGCAAAACAAACACAGTCAAATTTGCAAATCACCAACTTAACTGAATGAGAACAAACTCATGAACTCACAAAATTAACCAGTAGAGAGGGAAAATAATTTTATGAAAAAGTAATCCAAAGCAGACAATCTTTAACATAAGCATCATGGTAATAAGTTACAAACCTGACAGATTAAGCCTCTCAAATCAGTTGCACTAATGATTACTTACATTTCTTAAGTGTACACCTTTTCTAGAACTGGTTTAGAGTTTTGAGTACATTAATTCATTGAATATTTGCAAATCATGAGCAGTACTATATTTATGCTTCATTTACAGAGGGAAAAAAATAAAAAAAAAAGAGTAAATGTGAATTTTCACAGCTGGTTATGGTGAAACCAGACTTTGAATTCAGGAAATCAGCTGGTACTATCTGAGTTTTGACACTGTGCCCTAAGGCCAACCTACTAACTAGTATGTCAAAGTGTAAACTATTAGCAAATGGGATCCAAAGATACACAAAAAACTGACTGCAGTGTTTCTAAATGTGGTTCAGTCAGAAATAAAAGAATAATTTAATGGATCCAGAAGAAATATTTTTGTAGAAGATGTAAAAAGCAAAAAATAATTTAAGTAGTTTGGTTAATGTCAAAAGCACATTTAGTAACATTTAATATTCATTTCTGATAGTACTATTATTAATACTATTTATGTGTTGTCTTAAGACTTCTATTTTATATATTGTACTCTTATATCATAGTATTATACACACATATGCACACACACATGTACTCTGGGGAAATAAAGATACAACAGTAATAAATTTAAGAAAATCCAAGAGTTCTCAGTGTATAAAATCATTAAACAAAAGATATAAAGATTGGGAAAAAGGATTCAGTTACTTCGTTATAACAGGATATCCAGAAAAAGTGAATGCTAGCCTAAAAATAGAAGATAGTTCAGTAGTATAGTAACTGTATATAAAATTAATATGTAAAATCAATGTATTCTAAATAAACCTACTAAAAAAACTTCATAATATGTCATGAAAGTTACAAAGTACAACAAAAAAACCAATATAACACTTAAAATATATGTAATAAAATCTTTAGAATATACATTAGAAAAATTTTAAGTTAGCTGAAAAACATAGCAGAAGATGGATAAATACAGCAATACTTATTATCCTCCTAAAAAGTGTCTCTGTGTAAATTCAACTCAATCCTTGAGTCATCTTGGGATACAGAGGAGTATGAAGGAGCAGGAGTGGGTGGCAGTGGAATTGGACTAATGTTTCTAAGCAACGTTTAGAATTACAGCCATGAAATGATAGCCAGAAAAATATTTTAAAAATAATTCTAATGAGGTAGTTTAAAATGGAAGTTATGAACACAAAACCTCAAATAACAAAAATTGAAATGCTTAACTACTTAAGCAAGAATGATCATGTAATCAGTAAATCACAATAAACATTAAAAGCAGAAAAACTTACGATGTTTATGTAGTATAAAAATATAGAAGTAGCTGTTGAAATAAGTGAAGGTGAATGTGGTTATATAATAGTGGGGATAAAGTTAGTCAGGTTTTTAAACATATTTTCATTAGCCTGTATTAGTATACACATTAATTGGTTTCATTTGACAGATTTGTGCATGAACGTAACACATTTTAATCATTCATTCTTCATCACCATCCTTACCTAGCTTCACATTTTGGGGGCATTCAATGAGTATAATTTAGTTTGATCACATCTACCTTCATTCCCCACACTTACATTACTTCCTCCCAGATATTTTTAATAAAAACTGAATTTTTAACTTCTCTTCTAGGAAAACTAATCCTGTGAAATTAGTCAAATTAAGAAAATCAAGTTATAATTACTTATGAAAAACTATGTGGGAGTTTTAAATAGTATTTTTGTATTTTTTAGTATTAATTTTTGGTTAGTCATGTTATGGTGCATAATGATCACATTCCTCATGAAGAGTTGCTACATGTGCAAAACACATTTTAATTTTTTTTCTCTCCTTCCCCATTCCCTGCATCTCTTGGTCACCTTTCCATTTGCAAAAGATCTATCTCCCTGTTCTTTATCATCTATTTTATATTGTTTTGTATTTGCAATTTGAGTTTCTCATGTAAGAGAATTCATGGGATATTTAAGCTTATGTGTCTGATTTGTCTCACTAGACATGATCTCATACCATCTTCTATCTTATTAATCTTCATATGAGCACTGTGTAGCAGGTATTTTTAGATGTGGAAGCTAAGACTGTGAAGGGTTTCTGAACATTCTGAGATTTGCATAGTTAACAAACCACAGCTGTCTTGCTCTAAATCCATATTAATTTCATTTTGCCTTGCATTTTGACATGTGTGCTGACTGAAACACACCTGGAGAGCCTGACAATTGAGAGCTATTCAATTACCACTAATTTTACTTGAATAAACTCCAAAATAAAAAATACAAGACAAGAAAATTTGACCCTGGTAATAGAAATTTTAGAAAAAAGACTGAATTGTGGAATTGCTATTGACTAAAGGTGATTGCTGCAAAAAGTAAATGAAACACAGTGAAAGACACATAAATACGCACACAAGGCGCCTAGTCAGTATTTGAACTCTATTATGGATCATAGGTTACTGTGGAAAGAGTACGTCACACATGATACCTCGCACTCACTCCAACTAAGAACGAAATGCAAGAAAACATCAGTATTAATATAATTACTGTTATTTTTATTTTAGTGAGAAGACACCTGCTTTTTATTTAAATTATGTAGTCTTTATTTCATGATACTGGAAGACATTTAGGCATTGTCTATTAGGAAAACTGAGTCCCCCAGGAGATGAGTTGATAGAATACCTGCGAGAATGTTCTGGGCTATCATTGTCCTAGGATTACATTTTAAGCCACATTGATGCAAGAATAAGAATAATCATTTGCCCTGGAAGAGTCCACAATGCAGGTGAAGTGATTACATACAATTCTAGCATATGTCCCTGAGTGCTGCAAGCAAACAAATAAGCTATTTACTCTGTGATATTGATATTTTTATGGAATTATCAACTTGAAATCTGTCTATGATTCAAAATGATTTTGTGACATACAAACACTGTATGAAAAATTAACAAATGACATTACTCATGTGGATGCTATAAGAAATAAAATTTTAGAGAAAATAAAATCTTCTATATTGGCAAAACTTTTACACTTTTTCCATTACTTGCTATTCTAGTATTGAAATGTCAAAAGGAAGTATAGTAGAGATATTATGGTAGATATAAACTACTCTGAAAAGACTTTGTTTATTCAAGAAGACTTAAACTCAAAAGATTTGGTGCATAATTATGGGAAATATGAACAGATTATCTTCTTGAGAGGGCAAAACAGTTGATGCTGAACTTTACCAAATTATTGCCAATTTTTTTTGTAACCAACTAGAACACCAGTGCTCATGGCCTCTTGCATGTGTCCTTAAACACGTGACTGAACCCAGCTTGATTGTGGATGCCGTGCACTCCAGCGGCTGTTGGGATGGTCCGTGTGGGGATGGTAAAGTGAATGTTCACATTATGCTCATTTAAGCCACACTCTTCATGTTCTGGAGAGGATGACTGGGAGATAGAAAATCAAAGGTTGGGTAATGTACTTTAGAAGAAGACTTTACTCCAAACAGTGACATTTTCTAGCTTACTTCATGTTGAACATGGTTTGTAGATAAGCTGGTAGACATCTAGCTATGACGCTATGAAAATAATGCCAATTTTTCTGCCAGGGAAATAAATTCAAGACAAAGTTCTTATTCTGCATGTTTCATGTGGTTTTAAAAATGCTAGATGACATTCATCATGATTTCCATGCCATTAAGTTACTTCTACTTTCATGGAATGGACAAGTAGACAAATAGTTTTTGTTTTTAATTTGAATTCATTTGGGAATGATATACATATGTTAATTCTAAGAGATTTATTAAAACATTTTAATTTTTAATCAGATAACTTTTCCTAGGAAATGATTTGTTTAATACTTTTTATAGCTGCTTACAGACTTGACCAAGCCTTGCTACATAGGTAGCTGAAATATAGTTCTATCAAGCAATGTATATTTTACAGGAAACTATATACTCCATAAAAAGTGTAGGAGGAAAAATAAAATTAATTAGATTAAGGACATAAGCTATTATTAGATTATGGAAAGTGCATTTGAACCTTTGTAACCTCTCAATAAAAAAATGCTACTACACCATAGCATTCTTCCAAACTACAGTGAGGTGCTAATAATCCTGTAAAGATGTAAAATTCCTGTCTTACTTAAAATGCTATTAAATAAAAAAATTGTATTCGATATTTTTATATTTTCTACCTTGTGATGGATAATAAGTTAGAATTTTTAGGTGCCATTTTCAAACAATGATATAAATATAAGAAGGTAAATAACAATTAATTTCATCAATGGTGGTCAAGTAGGATCATTCCTGGTTACTCATTTGTTCCATCCTAACAAACTGCACCTGCTAGAGGTTAAAGTCTGCTTTAGGAAAATTCCAAATGATGGCATGGCTTTGAGTTTTACTCAAAAGTCTGAAAACACAAATGTTAATGTCGTATATACTAAGCTGTTACAACAATGCATCTCATGGTTTCCTGGATTAAAAAAGGTATACTTTCCTCCATGAAAGCAGTGAAATACTTTAATACATAATTCATGAAACAAAGAAAATATTTTATTTACCTCATCATCTTCTCTCATAACAAAACTCATTTTCTGCATCTGTAAATTGTATTTCATATTAATATATTTGAAGTTACAAACTAATGCAAACTACTTGTGATGCTTTATAAAATATTCAATATCATAAAATATATGAAATATAGGAAAAATTTTATTAGATACACATACAGAATAGTTGACTTGTGCTCTGATGTTTTATTGATGAATTTGGAGAAGAAAAATTATGTCATTGCTCTTAAGATATAGAGAAGGCTTCAGATTATTTATCAATATGTTTGTAGGTTTTGTTGTAAGATTGTGCAAAACAATGAAATATAAATGAGTTTGTGTAAAAGAAAAATACAATCTCCTTCAATTATAAGAAATTGTTTTTAATAGAAATAAATATTGCTAAATGATTAATGGCATTAAAAAACAAAATATCTCAGATGCTTTGAAAGCATAAGAAGTTCAATTTTCAGAATATGCAATGTAAATAATTTCCATGAACATGTATTAGTTAGTATGGTCCTCTAGGAAGAGTAGAAGTTTAAATGTAATGTGATTAAAATATATTATCTGCTAATACTTTTAAAAACAATACATTTATTTAAAACTAATCAATCTTAGGTCACTATAAAATCGGCACTATTTCCATTATCTTTTATGAACATCATTAACCATTTTATTTTTGAGAATCTGAAACATAACATGATTGTTCCTAAAAGCAAGAGTTATACTTAGAGAAATGTCATGACCCTTCTCCCTTCATCCCTTTTCAACTTTCCTCATGTAGAAACAAATCTTTTTAGGATTTTATTATCCTTCTTCTGTCTCTTTTTGCACATGTACATTTTCTTGTATTGCTACTTTTAATTTACAGGAAAGATATAATGTAATGGGTTTTCACTTGAATAGTTCTTTTGCACCGATATATATTGGAAACTACTCCATGTCACCCCACAGGGATTTTTAAAATTCTCTTTATGTATGTCCATTATTCCCTCTTTAGATGCACCTGCATATTCAACCAGTCCCACATGTGAGCACTTGTGTTGTTTTTAATATTTTATAATTACAAGTAATGCTATAGCAAATGATCAGAGTGCATATTTATTTTTACATTATTGGAAGGTGCATTCAGGCTAAATGTCCAGAAAAGGGATTTCTGGTTCAAAGATTAACTCCACATGCAGTCTTGTTAGGTGATGCTTACATCTCATGCAGAAGGATTGAGCCACCTCATGCTTCAACAGCAACGGGAGTTTTTATCATATTATGAAATTTCATCCGTGTAGTAGCTGAGAAATGTTACTTCAGTGTTGTTGTCATAATTTATGTTTCTTTAATTATGAGTGAGATTGACCCAGTTTTATAAGGATCATATTTATGTTTCATGTGACTTCATCATTTGTGTACTTTTCCTCACTTTTCTGTTGGATTTTGATCTTTTTCTATTCACTTCTAAAGGTTCTTTATATATTAGTGCTACTTTGTGTGTAATATCACAGTACATTTGAATTTGTGTTTCTCCCCAAAGTTTGCTAGTTCTCCTTTGAATTTATCTACAGAGTTCTGTTCATAATTTTAATACAGGCAAATTTATCGGTCTTTATTGCTTCTAGATTTTGAGCTATCATTAATCCTTTCAGTGAGGCGACAGAGGCATTTACTCACGTTTTCTCTTGGCATGTCTATGCTTTACTTTTGTCTCCCATTTAGAATTTACTTTTATAGTATGAGATATAAGTATTAGTTTCAATGACTATGTTGTTATTCTAGTATCATTTATTAAAGTCTATCTTCTGCATTAGTAATTTGAGATACCACCTTTATTGTACACTAACTTTTTACAACTATTTGCA
The DNA here is from genome assembly GCA_004363535.1 of Dasyprocta punctata. Taxonomy (NCBI): domain Eukaryota; kingdom Metazoa; phylum Chordata; class Mammalia; order Rodentia; family Dasyproctidae; genus Dasyprocta; species Dasyprocta punctata. The sequence continues at coordinate 39,157 of RJWM01015683.1, read as the reverse complement.
TGTGCATCTGTCTGTATTTTTTTGGGGGGTCTTTTTGAGGCAAGGTCTTACTATGCAGTTCAGGCTAACCTTGAGCTCACTTTTTAACCCAGGTTGGTCTTGAACTCACAACTATCCTCCTGTCTCAGCCACCCAAGTGCTGGGATTACAGCTGTGTACCACCATGCCTGGCCTTTCTGTATTTTTTGAATTCATCTACTCTATGTGTCTTTCATGTATCAGTAGCACACTGTGTCAATTAGAAAATTTTAAATTTTTTTTAATATTTAGTAAATCCATCTTTCTTAATAGATTATTTTTCTTAGTGCTTTTCTAGATCTTCTTACCTTTTATATGAATCTAAGTATCAAATTTCATAACTCTCTAGAAAGCTTGTTGTTTTATAATTGGGACTGAATTTGTTACAGTTAGATTTAAAATGTCTCCAAAAAGTCTCATGTGTTCAGAAATGGGAGTTTTGAAAGATGACTGAATCATAGGGGTGCAAATACTCTTCAGTGGGTTGCACCATTTATGAGTTCATAGCTGAATGTGCTCTTAAGAAATGGGGCCTGGTTGAAAGAGGTGGTCATTGGGAGCATGACCTGGAAGCTGTGTTCCTGCCCGAGGCTCCTTGACTGTATCTGAACTTCCTGGATGCTGTGGGTGACCAGTTTTCTTCCACCACGTGCTTCCCCCATACCTCTTTTGCTTTGGAGTTTGTGAATCATGGACTAACCTCACTGAGACCATGAGACAAATAAACCTCTCTTCCTTTGAGGTGTGAATGCTAGATATTTTGTCCCAGCAATAAGAAAATGATTAATATAGCATAGCACTAAATTTATAAATTAAAATGGGAGAAAATGATTCTTTATAATGTTGTTATCATATACAAAAGTGAGATATTACTGTTTAAATCCATTTTTGAGGAGGGGAAGGGAAAGTAAAAAATATCAAGATGTGACAAGTGTATGTACCAATTTCCCATGAGGTACATATTTATCACATATTGCAAAAATATGTTAATGAAAACAAGAAAATTTTTCACCACTTGGAGTGTAACTCAGTGGTAGAATATTTGCTTAGCATGTAGGAGGTTCTGTGTTCAATCCTCAGTACTACATACAGATCAAATACTTTGAAGTTTTCTTTGCATAGATTTCACACAATTTTTCTAAGAATTTAAATTTTCAGTTGCTGTTAAAAAAGGGATCGTCTGTATGACAGGCATGCCGATTGTTTCTTGACTATGCATACAAAGGTTATTGGTTTTTCTATGTTCATTTATATCCATCTACCTTGCAGAATTATTTCACTATTTAAGCTTTACCATTGATTCTCTTTGAATTCTGAGATATATTACCAAATAACCTGCAAATAGAGATGGTTCTATTTCTTCTTTACCAATTATTATATCTATCATTTCTGTTTTTATTTTTAACATTCTAGAACAATGTACATGCAAACTATCTGATCATTCAAAATCGAGTAAAATTATCCTTCGAAAACATCTAGGCTTAGTACATTTTTGGGGGAGTACTTCTTCAGTGTCTTTCTGCTTCTTTTATGGAAATTACTTTTGAAGCTGGGAGCCAATTTTGGTAATCTGCATTTCCATAGAAAACTAATAATTTTTTCTTGGTTTTTAACTTTGCTTGTACATGAGTACAGAATTCCTTATATCGTTTTAAAGGAAAAACTATTCTCCTTTCCCTTCCCTTCCCATCCCTTCCCTTCCCTTCTCTTCCGTTACCCTCACCTCCCCTTTCTTCTAAACCAAGTTACCAATGTTTCTAGATTAAAACATGCATATGAGAAACAGATTTTGCTGAAATAATTCCCCATCATTGTGATCAAATTGCATGCCTCAGTGATGTGAAACAAAACTTTGTCTAGGACTCCCTGCATTTTACTAAACTTTTCAAAATGTATGAAAGTAACTCAGTGCCACAATTTGCTGAATTTAAATAATGCCCCCCTGCCAGAACCAATAGGAAACAAGTATCATTTTTATGATATACTTTTGCTATTGACAGACAGAACTAGCTATGAAAAGCAAACAATATTATTATTTAAATATCACCAGAAGGAACAGTTTAATATTAATAACATTAACAGCAACACCAACTTCTGACAGAGGTTGTCAAATATTCAAGAAGATGACACCAAATAAACCAATTTGGGAAACCAATCCACTTAATTATCTGAATACCCTTTTCAGTTTGAGGGAGAACTACACCAAACTGCATGTTCTTTAGCTGCTTTGCATTAGCTTTGTGATCAACAAAGATAAAAAGAGCAACCTAATCCTGATATTTTCCAAGATAAAACAATGTCTTCCATGTACATAGCTGAAATTACTGGCTATGCCAGTTAGACACAGAGAAGAGAGGGAAGTGGCTTGTGTGAGCATTGGTTTAGATACTGAGAGGCAAAGGTGCTTCTTGAAGAAAATTTGGATGCAGATCAAATTAAAAAGTTTCTGTACACCAAAGAAAACAACCAACAGAGCAAAGATACAGCCTAAAGAATGGGAAAATAATTTGTCAGCTATTCCTTGGACAGAGGACTAATATCTAAAGTATATAAAACTACACTGCCTCCAAAATAAAAGACTCCATCAAAAAATAGGCCACTGAAATGAATAGACACTTCTCAGAAGAAGAAGTAAAACTAGCTATTGAATATATGAAAGAAATGTTAAACATTTCTAGCCACTACAAAAATGTAAATTAAAACAACTCTGAGATTCCATTTACTCTAGAAAGAATGGTTATCACAAAGATTTTGAATATTAACAAATGCTGCTGAGTGTGGGGAAAAGAAGCAAAGGCACCATATTACAGTGATTCACACATACCCAGCAGCACAATTCAAAACAGCTAAATCTTGGAAGTGGCCTATGTGTTCATCAACAGCTGAGTGGACAAAAATGTGGTGTGTATACAATGAGGTACAAGCCTGCCAGAAAGACAGACAAACCTGTGCCATTTGTAGGAAACTGGATGCATCTTGAGACCATAATATCAAGTGAAAGGGATCAGACACATTAGCTTATATATTGCGGGTTTCCCTTCTGTGAGAAACACAAGAATAAACAAAGGGAAAAATAAAAGGTAATAGGAAATATGGAGATAGATCTTTTGCAAATGGAGAGGAGACCAAGAGATGGAGGAAGGGGGAAAGGAGAGGAGAGGAAGGAAATAATAAAGGGTTAAGATGTGTTATATACATGTACCACCTTCCCATGAGGAATGCAATCTTTATGTACTGCAAACATGTACTGATATAAATATATAAAAATTGAAAATAGGTAAAAAATAAAGTAAAAAAGTAAAAATTGAAAATAGGCAAAAAATAAAGTAAAAAAGTAAAAATTGAAAACAAGTACAAAAAATAAGTAAAAAAGTGTGTGTGCATGAGTAATTGTAAATTAAACCCAGGGCCCTTGCACTCAGCTGCCTCCCCAGTCCTTTTAATTTTGAGTCAGAGTCTCACCAAGTCGCTAAATTGCACGGACTGGACCCTAACTCATGATCCTCCTGCTTCAGCCTTCCAGAGTGCTGGGATTTCAGATGGGTGCCATTACACATGGCTTAAAATTACCTTTTTGATTGTTCAGATTTCTTTCATTGTTCAAATCCTTCCAAGTAGAAATTCCTATTTTTGCCATTTGTGACAAAATCTGAGAATACATTATTCTCTGATTCAGAAGATAACCCCATCACAGTCAAATCTGTCACCCAGGCAAAAATTCTACTGTAAATGTTACTAAAAACCAAGTATAACATAAATTTTAAAAGAAAAAATTGTTATAACATTTTTATATTTCACAAAAGTTCATCACTCTATTGAATTTTAATTAATTTAACCATTAAAATAAGGAATTTGAGGTGATGTGAAATATAATTTTTAAACACCTACATAACTATAAATGATTTAGAATTCCATGTTTTAATATTTGATCAAACAATATTTGATAACAAATTTTGTTTCTTGAAACTATATTTTTGTTGAATTTTAGAAATTACTGCATTTTTATGATTAGCAAATGGATAAGCTGGCAATGTTTTTAAAATTTTATAAGACAGTTTATTAAATCTTTGTTACTGTCCCTAGAAAATATGTCTTGATCAAAAAGTAAATTAATTTTTCATGTTTAAATTGAGTAATATATTGTGTTTTCAGAAGCTCTTTAATACCATCTTTATAATTTTAAGGGTATATTTTAGAAAATGCTTTAAAATATTTTGAATTGAAAATTTTATTATTTTCATTTCAGAAATGTGGTAACCTGTATGTGGTCAAGAACTAACTGAAGCAAGTTAGAATTCTATTCTATGTTGGCTTTTCAAATACTACCACCAAGCATTGTCAAAACCTGTATACCATTTAGCAAACAGATATTTTATGTATTTATAGAGGAGCATATGGATCTCAGAAATATCAGAAAGAAGGCTCTGCTTTTTTAGGTCTCCTCTGGAACATTTGTTTTAAAATGAAGCCATCTGAGCACCCTAACTGCAATACTATTTTATGCAGTTAATGGCCAATGACGTTTGAGCCTGAAAAATATTTACCATTTTTCAAAACTGTTGGCCAGTTATTTCTATATTGAAACACTATAAAGCAATTTAATCACCATCGTTTGAGTCCTAGATTAACTATTAACATGATAAACGGAAATAGTGATTCTAGAGCAAGAGACATTATATTAATGATGTTGCAAGAAGAAATAGAGGAATAAAAATAAGATGAATGAGCTTGTGAAAGACCAGAAGGAAAGTTTTCCATTCCTTCAGTTGACAAGTATGATAGGCATTGTTTTTCAAGCTGTGGTCTTCAAATCACAAGTTGTGGTCATTAAATTGGCATCATCTGAGAACAGATAAAATATTAATTTTAATATGGCAACCAGAAGTGCCTAATAAATATTAATATTTGCAAAAAACTAGTATGGAGTAAGATAGCAAAAATAAATTTATTTTAAAATTAGTACAACTTTAGGAAATGATCCATGCTTTAGATTTTGAACTGTCTCACTTTCTCTCATACATATATTTTCCATCTCTGGTCTCAAAAAGAAAATGTGAAATTTAGCTATTTTTAAATTTTTTACTGATACTTTTTTGCATTATATAATCACATTCTTTATGGGGAGTTGGTACCTGTACACAACATGTATCATTTCTTTTTTCGTCCCCTTTCCTTCCCTTCAACCTTTCCTTCCATCTCTTGCTCACCTTCTCATTTGAGAAAGGTTCTATTTCCTGCTTCCTATTACCTATCTTTGTTTATTTATACCATGAGTTTGTCATGTAAGAGAAACTATGCAGGGCCAGGGTTATAGCTCAGTGGCACAGCACCTTCCTGGCAAGCATGAGATCCTGTGTTCAATTTCTGGTACCAGAAAGAGAGAGAGAGAGAGAGAGAGAGAGAGAGAGAGAGAGAGAGAGAGAGGGAGAGAGAGGGAGAGGGAGAGAAACCATGCAATATTTATTTCACTTACGCAGGTTAGAACAGCATAGAGATTCTATCTTACTCCAGAAAGAATGACTATCATCAAGAAGTCAAATAATAATAAATGCTGCAGATGATACGGGGGAAAGGAACCATTCTACATTGTCGGTAAAAGTGTAAACTTATACAAACACCATGGAAATCACTATGGCGATTCCTCAAATCTTTAACTTCAATTTTTATTGTTTTATTTTACACATATGTTGAAGCTGTGCATTAGTGTAAGAAAGAAAAGGACCAATCTCTTGTGTTGGTTCTAGAAAAATGATTTGAAATTTTAATCATTAATTTACACTGCTTGTTTTAATCATAGGATAAATTTTGTATGCTCCAAACTATTGTTTAAAATGAAGTATTTCAAATGTTGCATGAATAACTGAGAGTAATCCATTTGTGAAAGATTAATTTTAATCCCTGAATCACACATGCCACCATGGTACAATTCTTGGGTATGTATTCATAAAATTGAATATAGTTATAGGATACAACTTTTAAAATCACTGCCAAATGTAACGTAACTGCAGAAGGAAAAAATGTTGCTTCCTTAGTGATTCTTTCAAAATATTTGGTTAGTATTTCCAGAATAAACACCAATTTTCAAAATTTAGTATCTTGACCTCTTTAAAATCACATTAAATTAAATTTGATTTGATTCATTTGGTTACTTGAGACTTTACCTCCAAAAGCTACAATTTTGACATAATTTCAGAGATTTGGGGCCAATTGCAATATAAAAGGAAAATCTATAATGAAATTTGAAAGGTTAAAGAAAACAACATTATTTTAGAGATGAATAAATTTAAGTGAACCAAAGTCCTAACAATCATTTAAAAGGTACACATATAGAAACTGAAACATTACAGTTCAAAGTGTTTCATATGAATTGTAAAGGATTGATTTTCACCTGGTGTCATTTATTAGGTTGTGGAGACTTTATCACATTATCTAATTACTTACTCTGATGGATGATTGATAGATGCATTTCATTATTTTATCAGAAATAATCATGCTCAATGAATCATACAGGTTACCAGGCTACTGCCTGTCGTTTTCTAAATTTTAGAGTCTTTAAGTTAGTACAAGGGTGTGTGTAACAGAAATGCAGAAACAAACCACGAGAGGAAGCACCACTCTTTTTACCCTGACTGACTGTGTTTCAATAAAGTCTTTTACTGTGGAGGTTGGGCCAAGGGAGATTAAAATAATATTAAAGACAGATAGCTTTATTTCCTCTCAGTTGTAAAAATAGTACAAGTTTATTTTAAACAATTAGTACAATTTACAAAAACATAAAAGGGAACCAAAAATCATCTGTGATCTTACCCTCTAAGCGTGATACCAATATTTGATATGCATTTTACTGATCATTTTTCCCTTTGGAGTGATCCCACATATTCTCCTTTACCTAGCTCTTGATTGGTAATGCAAAATCATTTATCTTTACTTTTAAATATGTCTCCTTTTTAAAGTAAAAAATGTTGGCTGTAAAATTCAAAATCGAATGCATAATGTAAATTGCCAAAATTATTACCATTTTTCTTTCCCTAGAGGTAACAAGAGTTGGCAGTTTGATAGTCACTGGAATTATTTTTTAATGAAATTAAAAACTGTGATAAGTAATATGTAAAACAACTGCTTGTAACTCATAATATAATTAAAAGTAATTTATTAACTTTGTATCAATAACCAGTCAGATTCTTTCCAAATCTTTCCTATTAAAAATAGTTATGCTACACTCATGTACACATATAACTTATTAACATAAATTATACTTCAAGTATTTCTATTAGACTTCTACATACTGGTTTTCTTGCGTGGCAGGTAAGGATGTTGTATATGTTGATAAATACTTTGAAAATTTCTCTACATTTTCCTGGTAAATATATTTATACACCATATTTTAGATCATTTATTATTTCCTACTATTGGATATTATTATTATTATTATTTGCAGCACCAGGGATTGAATTCACAACCTCATGCCTGCCAGGCAGGTGCTTAAGCCACTGAGCCAAACTCCCAGCCCTGGTTTTTTTGAGGCAGGTTCACACTATGTAGCTCAGGTCGGCCTTGTGCTCACGTTGTAGCCCCAGCTGGCCTCAAACTCACAATGTTCCTCCTAGTTCAGCCTCCCAAGTGCTGGGATTAAAGGTGTGCACCACCATGCCCAATTTACTATTGGGTATTATTAATATTTTTCATTTTGCCATTGTCAAAGAAAAACTAAATTTAAATTTTGTTTTAATTTGCAGGGATATTGATAGTGACACATTTTATTAGTGAATTTTATCATTTTTCATGTGCTTGTTAATTTTTTTCTCTTCTTTTGGGACATTTATTTAGTTCAATTTTCTCTCTCTCTCTCTCTCTCTCTCTCTCTCCCTCCCCCCCCACTGATTTGTAGATCTTTTCCTGTTAAATATGTTGCAAATATTTCCTCCCATGGTATTTTCTGAGTGACAAGGTTATGTGTTTATGGTATCTTTGACAGATATGCCTGTAATTTTTATACAGTAGCTTGTTTAAACAAAGTTTTTAGTTAAGTAATATTAATAGTGTCTCTTGACATAGCAATTACTATGTGTCAGGCAATATACTGAATGCTTTAAAAATATTGACACGTTTAGCACTCATTATAGCCTGATGAGCTCCCATTTTCATTTTACCATGTTCTCTACAAGAAATAAGTAAAAAGAGGCACACTGCAGCTAATGCCTTGTTAAAAGCCTAATGCCACCTGACGAGAAAAGAGCAACACTAGGACTTGATTTAAGTGCCCATGGCCTTAGTTTTTTCTTGTATTATCTCTCCCAAAGGAACTTTAAGTTTCTAGCTGTCTTTAGGCTGGTGGAGCTTTATAGAGTGCATCACAAAATGTATGTGCGTGAGGCCGGCTGTCTGCAAACTTGGACCATTAACTTTATATGTAGTGGGATTTGCAGGTCTTTTCAGCAAGTTGTCCTAAAACCCTCATTTCCTCACTTGTTTAATTGATATTTTAGAATTGGCTTCTTTCTTGAGCAGGAAAATTTGAATTTTAAGTTGTAAAAAATTAATTCAAACATATAAATAAATATAGTGTCCTGTATATTTATTGATTTGTTTCTTGAGCAGGAAAATTTGATTTTTAAGATGTAAAAAAATGATTCAAACATATAAATAAATATAGTGTCCTGTATATTTACTCTTGTTTACAGTTTTGGTGACTATACTTCAGATGCATTCCTCAGAACAAGATTGACTTTATGGAGCAGAAAAGATACCATGAGTGTCTTAGTTACTTTTCTTGTCATGAGACACAATACCCAATACATACAATTTAAAGGAGGAAAGGTTTATTTTGACTCACAGTTTATAGAAGTTTTAGCCCATAGTCTGCTGACTCCAAAGGCACAGCAGCATGGTGGAAGGCCACTGTGGAGGAGAGCTGCTCACAGCTTGGCTGGGAGAAAGTAGAGAAAGGGACCAAAGGGAGAAGAAAGGCAATAGTTCCTTCCAAGCCACATCCCCAGTGAACCACCTCTTCAAAACAGGCTTTATTTCCCAACATCACATTTAGCTATAAACCAATGAGTATCATGTCCCCATAATCCAAACGCCTCCCCAAAGCCCACCTATGAGTACCTGAGGCTTTGGAGAGACATCTGGGTACAAATCCTAACAGTGAGGGAACTGAGAGTCTTAACGAATGAGAAACTTTCCCTGCAGTGAGGAGAATGTCCCTCAGGAGGTTCCAGAGAAAAGAACTACTGCGAGCACATTTGCCCCCCAAGAGCTCCCTTCTAATTGCCACAAAATGGAATGAAGTTTATGGGCTCATTGTTAAGCAAATCAGGATAACACATTAATTGAGGATTACACATTAATTTGTTTGCAGCACTTTTCTTGTATTATTGATTAATCAGCCATCAGATTTTTTTCTCCATTTTTTCACACATATACAGGACATTTGTATATTTCAGCAATGCAAATAACTTTTAGACATTTGAAGTAGGCCGTTAAATTGGTACAAATCACATATATTAGCAATTTTAATAGCTGTATAATTTGTGTGCCTAAGTGTGTGTATAAAACCTCCTTTACTCTTGACAGTATATATATAAAATACTATTTCATCTCTTTTTTCAGATGAAAACATTGCTTATTCACTTACAACTTTTGATCTTCTGTTTCAAATAGTTCTGCTGATACAAGTTGTGAATGGATTTGATATTTGTCTTAGCTGCATTCTTGTTACTGGAATGAAATAACCCAACGCCCACAAGTAAAAGGAAGAAAGATATACTTTGGCTTAAAATTTTGAGGTTTCAGTCTATAGTTGGCTTCTTCCACTTCAGGGCAGCATGGCAGAAGGACATCACAGTCCACGGCAGGGTAGGCAGGAGGCGAAGTATTCCTTCTGCTTTCCCTTTTACTCCATCCAAGCTTCAAGTTTATTGGATGGTGCCACTCCCACGCAGGGTGGGTCTTGCTTCTTCAGTAAATTCATGACCCACACTCAGAACTATGATAAACCAGTCAGTGGACTAATCCAGTACTAAATGAAAGATCCAGTCACTCCCCAAAGCCCTATCTATGAGGTAGTAAGGTCTTCTCAAAGGGTGGATATCTAAATGTAAACTGCAACAGTATCCTCCTTCAAAAGAATCATTAGATGTGTTTGTCATATTTTATATAGTCCTAGAGATTGTTCATAAATTTATTCTTTCTTGAAAGACTTGGGATTTTATTTTCACAATGTTATCTAGTATAAGAAGTTTAAAAGGAAAATAAACAAGGACTTTAAAATCAAATCAGTCAGGATTTCAAGGTGCAAGTGAAATAGATTAAAATTGTATTGACTCAGAGATTTAAAGGATTGTATGCTTTACTTGGAAACCTTTGCACCTGAATCACAAGTCAGCTATCAGTTCATTTTAAAGAGGTGAGAAATCCACTCAGCAAATTTATCTGAAAATATCAACCTATGGAGTTTCTTTTCTTTTCTAGTAGTAGAAGAAAAGAACCATGAAAGTAACACAAATGTAAACAATCTCTCAATGCACTATATTAAAAATATAACTTTTAAATTTGAAACTAATTTTGTAATAATTTTACAATTCCAGTAATACCAGTATAATGTTACAGTGTGCTTTATTTTGCTACTTGTATTGGAATGGAAAACAAAAAGAGAATGGTAATTTCAAGCCATGACATTTTTCTATAGTTTTGTAAAAAGAGACAGGTATTTATCATCTCTCCACACTTTAAAAAGGCTTTTCAAGAAAATTTTTAGAGGAGTTTTAGGTTCGTAGCAAAGTTGAGGGAAAGGTCCAAAGATATCCTAAAGGGGCTCTGGACTCACATATGCATGTTTTCCTTCATTATTAACATCCCCCATTAGAGTGATAAATTTGTTACAAGTGAAGGACCTACACTGAAACATTGCTGTTATTCAGAGTCCACTAGAGTTCACTCTTAGTTTTGTACATTCTGTGGATTTGGACAAATGAATAACTTCATGTATTCACCATTTTAGTATCATGCAGCATGTTTTCACTGTCCTAAAATCCTCTGTCTCATACCTATTCATCCTTCTTCCTCCTTTTTATAATTTTTTATGCCCTTTGTACATGGACAGTGTCTTGTCAAAATTTTCTTTTCTCTGGGATTGAATAGGTAAAGTTATTTTAGTCTGATAGTATTTAAGGTTCTACTTTCTTAAATGCTACTCTTATAAATAGGTTTAATTTTGAAAACTTGAAGAGGATTGAGACAGAATGGAGACAGCTGGACCATGCCTACGTCCTTTGCAATTAAGAATCATAGGTGAGAATGTTTGGCATAATATTTACATGTAAACTTACACACACATAGAATTTATTGCTGGGGTGGACTTTAAGTAATTGTCCAATCCAAAGTATGAATACATATTATAAACATAAAACACATACGTGCTCTCTGTATGCACTGCGTCGGGTATTTCAGCTTTGGAATGCACACTTACTAGAATTAAGGTTGGGCTGGACCACCCACAAAAGCCAGGCCACCCAAGGGAAAATTCGAGACCTGGGCAAACAGAGCTGCCAGACTGGCCTCGTAAGAACAGCTGGCCACCCCAGCACCTGCTGCCCAGCTCCAGACAGCTGGGGATAAGGCTGTGTGGGCCCAGCTGCATTTAGGATGGGTGCTGACAAAGACCACTGCCGCTTTGGCATCTGTCAACTGTGGCTATATTTAGTGGAGGAAGTTTGGCAGGGAATTGTGTGGTCTACCAGCTAAAATTTAGGCTGATTAGTCATAAACCAGAATCATAAAATCATAGGACTGGAAGGAACCTCCAGTGAAGTAGGTTTTAAACTTTGGTGTGAATTAGAATAACATTGGGAACTCTCTCAAAAGGCTCAATCCCAGGCTCCATAACTTATAGAATCAAGTTTAGTTGCTGTTAGGTGAAGTTACTTCTAATTTTCATTTTTGAATAAGCCTCTGAGGCAGATTTAATTTAGATAAAACAAGAATTTTGCATTTCTAAATAATATCACAGTTGGGAACTAATCCACTTGAGATATTTGTTAAAAATAAATATCATATTAATGGATTATTATACTGACTCAAATTTAGAATGTATTATGTACATGTACCACATCCCCATTATGAATATAATTGCTACTTGCTGAAAACATATACTAATAAAAAATGAATAAGACAAAAGTTAGAGTCTGTGTGAATCTTTCTAAAGGTATTCACGAACTGCTTCACACAAATATACAAGGATCCTCAAAAGTGATTGTTTAACTATTTCTTACTGATTCAGTATATATCATGAAAATTACTTATACTTAGAGAATCCTCCATTTTCTTTTGAGATATAAACTAATAACCTAATGAAACTATAGCGACAAAGGCATCAACCCAGTGCACATATTTCTTTTTTGTATTTCTTTTGCTCTTTGTTCTAAGTAAATAAAAAACTTGAAGGATTTGAAATGGAAATACATCCTGATAAATATAATTTTAAATGGTGGCAAATTAGACCACTAATAAAGTGAATATTTCTGTGTATCCTGGAGGGCAACTTCTGTGTTTTGCCCAAATGTTTCCAGTGAGGAAAGTGGGGAGACAGTGGTGTCCACCACCAGACTCACTGAAGGTGGCCTGGCCTGAGCAGGAATGGATCTGAAAAATGGTATTTTCATACTTCTCCCTTTTGAGGACTTTCATCCAAGCCTTGGACTGTCTGTAAGTCCCTGATAATTATACACATGATGCTTTCATTTTTCTAAAGAAGAGGTTCATGTGTTTCATTGGAATTTCAAGAAGTGAATAACAAAGACTTACTCCATCAAATGGGATAGTGACTGAGCTTTGTAATTACTTCATGCATGCTTTGTCAAGTAGAGATAAAGAAAAGATATATATGGAATAAAACTTCCATTTTAGGAGATGTAAGCTAATTCAGAAGGAACAGGTGATAATCTTCCAGTTTTAATCATGTGATTTTATTTCCTATTAGTGAAATAAAATGCTTCAGTCAATCTAAATATAATTCCAGTTTTATAAAATATTTTAATGATACCGAAATAGCTGTTGCTATATGTGCTTTGCAAAAATATGAATGCCTATGCAGTGAGTTGTTAAGTTTCTGTTCATAAATTTTACTCTAAAGATGCTTTTTCCTCTGCTGTGTGATGTGGTAAGCTCTTACTACTATTCCATCTAATCACACCGGTCTCACCACCCCCTCCCATTTCCCCAAACATGAGCATGCATATATATTTTGAGGAATCCATATCCTCTTACCTTCCCTTTCCTGTTGATTTAACAAGCAATTTTCGGTACTGACTTTGGGAAAAATAGGAGAATGGCAGTTCCATTCTACCAAGAGATGTGGAAGAATGGATCTTCATATTTCTACTCCTTATTTCTTGAGTGATATTGCATTGTTTGAGGAGAGAGACAGAGGAATAGATGATGGAAGAGAAGGAGAAAGAATGACAGAGAAGGATGCAGAGAGAAACAGATTGAATGAAGTTCTCCTAGCTTGAAGCTCATTTATGAATGTGATATCTTTGCTAAATATGCTAAAATACATATACATAGATTTATTAGCAGAAATTATTTTGAAATTGTTAACGTATTCATTTTTATCTTGAAATCAGAACTTCTTCAAGATAAAAATGAATATGTTAACAATTTGTTTCCAAGACATACTATCAATGTCATATTCTAGTTTATCAAATAAGATCTGAGATAAAACTCATTTTAATTATTTTTAAATTTAAGATAAAAATGAATATGTAACCATTTGTTTCCAAGACATATTATCAATGTCATATTCTAGTTTATCAAATAAGATCTGAGATAAAACTCATTTTAATTATTTTTAAATTTACTTTATTTGATACATAAAACATAAGAATTCTAGTGACGGGGTGTCATGTGATATTTTGATGTATCTATACATTGTATAATGCTTGTTATGGTTTGAGTCTGGATGTCCCCACAAAGCCTCATGCAGACGTGGAGGCGGGCTTCTAGAGTTTATGAATGACTCATGGTCCAATGCTGGGACTATGGGTATGAGTGCTACACCCAAGTGGCTGTGGCCTATATACAATGTAAGAGACAGAAAGAGTCTTCTCTCTGTGCTCCTCCCCATTTGCTCTTGCTGCTTGTGCTGTTTTCTGCCATCATGAGCTATTGTCCTCTGCCTTGTGCTCTTTGCCTTGGGGCCAGATGATTATGGACTGAAACATCCACAAACTGTGAGCTAAGTAAACCTTTCCTACCTTCATTTTGGTCATCAGATATTTTGTCTCAGAAATGGGAGAAAACTAACCAAGACAATGTCCAAATCAAGATAACGATACCATTTCCTCCAATGTTCTTCACTTTTCATGGTGAAAACCTTCAAAATTCTCACCAATAACTTTTTGAAATGCACAGCACATTATCATTATCTGTCATTACCTTACTGTGCAATAAAACAGCAGAACCTTTTAGTGTCACCTGAGATTTAGAACCAACTAACTAGCTTCTGCTCATCCTTCCCTCTGTTGTCCCAAACTTCTGGCAATCTGCATTCAATGTCCAACTTCTGTGAGATCAGTATTTTTATATTCTGTATATGAGTGAGATTGTGCAGTGCTAGTTTTTCTATGCCTGGCTTATTTCTGTAAAGATAATCCTCCCCAGTTCCATACTTGTAGTCACAAATGATAGAATTCATACTTACTTATGATTGAGTAGTTTTTCATTGCATATATGTTACCACACTTTCCTTATTCATCAATTGATCAATGGTTGATATTTTATGTTCCTTTGCTGTTGTGAATAGTGTCGAAGTAGATATGGGAATTCAGATGTCTGTTGGACACATGTGATCATTTTGTTTTTAAATTTTGAGGAAAAGACTTTTTAAAATTGAAGCGAACTTCTGAAATTTTGGCAGATTTGGAGGACGAGTTCCACAGCATGAGACAGAATGGCTACCATTAGTAACTGTGTTACTATCAGAGGCCTGTCTTTCCGCTAACATTCCTTCCCAGTTCTACTATGTGGAACAAAATAAAAAAGATTTCATATTCAACCCCAGTTCCTGGCAAAGAGCTCCTTTAACCCATGAAATTTTATGAGTAGTAGGAAAGTGTTCTGTTATTCATTGTGAGTCATGTGAGCAAAGGATTGCATTTTTAACCTTACACCCTGACCTGCTAGGATGAGGGAGGGACTGGCAACTGAATTCAATCATGTGATTAATAATATAATGAGTCATGTGCATGAAGTAAAAGAGCATAGAGCAACCCCCAAATCATGAGGCTTCAAGAGTCTCTGGGTTGGTGAATCCATAATGGTGGGACAGTGATGTGTCAGGAAAGGACACAGAAGTTCTGCATGGGCCCCACCATCCAAACTTGCCTTAGATGTTGCTGGTTGTTCCTGCATTATAGTCTGTATAATAAAACTAAAATCATAAACAGAGCACTAGTCTGAGTTGTGTCAGTCACCCCACTGAATTATCACCCCTGAAAGATGGTCATAGAACTCCTAAATTTATAGCCAGTTGGTCAAATGTATGCATGTACTCTGTGTCGTTGGATGGCAGAATCTTATCATGGAAACAATACAAACACGACTAAGCATGTACTGTGAACAAGTCAGGCGAAGGTCTCTTTACTGGGGCTTTAGCCTGTGAGCAGAGTATTTCATCAAACGGATGTTCAGTTTGCTCACTCAATAAAGGAAAGGGCTTGTTTGTTTGTTTTTTTACAGATTTGTTGGGGTGGTCTAATTTGTTCAATAACCCATAGGGTATGGGCAGAATTTCAAAAGATGTTCTTCATCTTGTGCACAGACATTGTGGTCTTGTATTTGGGGGACTAACAGGTGGTCAAATTGCTCAGGAATTGCTGAGTTATTTCTGCAGTGTCATTATCATCTTACATAAATGTCCTGGTCTTAAGATAAGGATAAAGGAGCTTCAGAGCTGGTGAGAAACTTCAAAGGCAAGATAGAAGAATAGGTCACACTGATCTTGTTAGTATCCCATTGCAATCCATGGCCCCTAACTGTCTCGTCTGGAGCTTGTAGTTAGTATCATAGTATTGGGCAAACCATTTGATACATGATAAACATATCTATATGCAAAGCTGGATAGAATCTGACTCTAGGATTAAAATTGCAAGGGGACAGACACAAATTAAGAAAACAGGATCAAATTTTTCATTCCATTGTAGTTGTCTTTCAGATATCTGTAGGTTCGAGTATTTTAGCAAATTTTCTCACAAAGTAATCTAGGTAACAGTTACCATAGTCTACTTTTTTTAGAGGTGTTAACATACAATGAAGCTAGTGGGAATCTAATAATGTATTGCACAGTTGTATGATCTCAAAAACTAGTAGTTTTTATGTTTTTAAGACACAGTGAAGCTAGTGTGCTTATTCTAGATTTGTTTCTTGGTAACACTTTGCTCTTAATGACAACAAGTGGGAGACCCAGAGTCTGTCTTCTGTCCCATTGCAATCCATGGCCCCTAACTGTCTCGTCTGGAGCTTGTAGTTAGTATCTTAAGTGGGGAGAGTCTTTCTGGACTACTCACTTATACTGATGGTATGTGACACTGACTTTAGGATGGAAAAGACTTAGAGAACATCTAGCTGATGTCAGGATACACACCACAGGATACAAAGTGTGGTTTGGGAATAGAAATAAGATAAATGTAACTAGGACTACAGGTCTCTGACACTGTACTGTGACATTGCCCCTCCTTACCACAATATCTCTCAATTCATCTTCTCTGTCAACATTAATTTTCTATGTCTTACTTATATGCAAATCACCATTCTAGGGCATCAGACCAGACCAGATAGGTGAATTAGCCATAGCTTCTGCAGTGGAGGACCTGAATTTATTAGCCAAAGAAACTTGCATTTTAGGATATATATCACAGTATAAAAATATTGTTATGTGACAAGATCAAACATATGGAAGTATATTGAAGTATATGTATAAATGAGCAATTCAGGTCAAGAGAAAAAGGTGAAAACAATGACTAGTGATTCTTGAAAAAAATCTCTGTGGGTGTTTATTTGGATTGGTCTTTGGTAGAGAGTCCATTAAGGGTATCTGAGAAAGTTTGGTTCCACCAATATGTTGAGAAATTCCTCACCTGTATAGCACTAAGTTATACAATCAGAGAGAAATAAGTGAAGAATGACAATTTGTCTAAGTCACTCCTTATTGCTGGGACAAAATACTGGAGACAGGCAACTTAGAGGAGAAGGGTTTATTTTGGTTCACATTTTAGAAGTTTCCATCCTTGCATGATCAATGACATGCTGGATACACCTGGGTAGAGAAAAGTTGCTCGTGTTATGACAGCTAGGAAGCTGAGAGCAAAGAGAGGACCAGGGAAGAAGATGTTAGCCTTGTAGCTACACCTCATGTGAGATTTAGCTTTGAACTTATCAGTGAGTAATCCACTAACAGGTATAGTGCCTCATGGTGCAATCACCTCCCAAAAGCCCTGCTTCTGATTTCATGAGGCTTTAGGGGAACATCTAACTATAAACTATAACACAGTCACACCATGAAAGAATAGATCAATCAACAAAACTATTTGTTTTCTATTGGAATATCCTACAATATTAGAATGGTACATTGTATTCACCTATAAATGTTTGTAGAATAAAAGAGTTAAATCATCTTTGGTTAAAAAAGGGTTTATGGCAAACACCATAACAGAACTCATTAGGAAATGGAAAGGAAAAGATGAAATTAAGGGTCATCGCCATCATGTAATGTGTGATTTGTGATACTATTAATATAATATAACCGTTACTAGTTCTGTAAGAGAAAAAGCACATGAAAACATACAATGACAACTTGATGTCCGGGACTGGTTTAGTCAGGAAGGTCAGGAAGGTTTCTCTGAGGAAATAAATGAGTTAATGGGATGAACAAGGGTGGAGTTTTATGCAAAACAGATAGGACAGGGCTGAGAGCAAGAACTGTAGGGCACATGAAGTTGTAAATGAAAGACAATAGAGACTATGTAGCAAATTCTTATTTTATGACCAGTGGAAATCCACTAGAGTTTAACAGAAGGAACTAGGTGACATGATACGCACTTTAAAAAGATGCTTGTTGGACTTGTGATCCTGGATTAGTTACATAACCTTTTCGTGAATCATTTTCCCTTTATCTGTTTAATAGAAATACCAAAACTACCTTTCAGAGCTGTGGTGAGCATTTAGGGATAACAGATATCCCCAGCATGTGGCACATAATAAGCTCAGAATAGAATAAATGCTAATTCATTATTATTGATTAATATTGCAGTGTTAGGAGAATTGGCTTGAATCCCATATATGACATTCCTAAAAATAGTACATTTTAAATATTTACATACTTTTTCCTTGCAACTCATATTAGGAGCTAAGACTTTGAGTCATAAAACCTGAAGGAAGCTAGAGTCATGGCTATCAGTTTGGGCAACTTCTTTTCTGAAGCTTGGTTTTTTCTCTGTAAAATCGAAACCTGTCACATCTGCTTTGGAAAGGCACAAGAATGATAATATGTCTGAAACCTGAGAAATTTTTATAGAAATAGGTAGTGTTTGCATTATTTTGATCTCTCCTTGATATTGACAACTTTTCAGCCTAACTCTGACAGGAAAATGATCAATCACTGTGAGTTTCTTCCTGCTTTCATCACCTACAAATGCATCAATGTAAGTTTCAAACCCTTGGCCAAAGGTTCCCACACCTGGGTAAACAGTGCGCAAAAGTCACACTGTTACTTTTGCATCTCACTTGTGAATGTTTTTGGTCTGTAGTATAAATAAATGTATTTTCTTTTGAATGTTGAAATGCCCATCAGGAGAGACCGCAGTTTTCAATCTCCAGTTCACGGGCTAAACTGAATCAAACACAAATTTTGACTTTTATTCCTTTTCTTGGATTTCTGACCCCTTCTCTAAACTGATACGATTCCTTCTTCATAAGTTGTGGGCGAGGATCTGTCTTTTCTCCATGATGTCTGACCCTTGTTTAGCTTGATTTTCCACACTATTTTTCAATGTTCTTTAAATTCTTTTTAGGTTAAAAACTTAATATGGATATATATCATTTATTTGATCAATAAACTGTTTAGATTTATTAATTCCTTAAATTTACTTAGTTTCTCTCTTAAAGCTTTTATTTTTGTGAAGAAGTTTAAAATATAGACAACGGATTTCTCTTGTCTTGTAGCACAGAAATAATCTCGTAGCACAGGAAAGTTGTAGACATATTTCTGCTTGAATTTAAATCATGGTGGTGTTATCTGTCAATTCAATACCCTCTGAAGGGGAAAGTGCTATGCCATGCGTAGTTTCTCAAATTACTTTTAAAATATACAGTACCAGTACATTGGAGTTGTGATTTTTCTCTTTCTTTGAAGTCATAGTGCTCAAATATAAAATTTTAATAAAGCATTATACAACCTTAAGAATATAAAAGTATATAGAAATGCCCTAATATATTTGAAGTTAAAACATAAATAATGGAAACAGAACACTTGGTTTGCTATTTGACTTTTTTTCCCAGGAAAAGATAACCTAGAAACTTTGTCCTCTTTACTGTTAGGACACAACACGCTTCTGTGTACCCTCACTATACTTAAGCTCCTACTTCTTAAGGGACAGGAAAAAAGTCCTGAAGACCTTACTTAAAGAGCCAGAAGTATTTTTCAGTAGAGACACTGAAGATGATATACATAGGTAAAATAATTAGGTGTGTGCTAAAGTACTTGAGAGCTACATAAACTAATCCCCTTTCCCATCCTGACGTGCTAACCTCTTATTACCCTAGGAACACATAGACAGGACACCAGAACCTGTGCTTATAATACTGGAGAGTCAATGAGCATTCAACTTAGACTAGCATTGGCCTGTTTGAAACCAATTACTAAATCTTTTCTCCCTTTCTTGTCATGCTGGGAAACAGCCTGCTGGGAATCTCGAATCTCTGTCTCCTGGAATAGAGAAGAAGGTTTTGATTACCACAGAAATCAAATTGGAGTTAGTGCTCTTCTTTCTCTCTAGCTTCCTATTCTTCACTACTTCTACTACCTTCAACTGTACAAAAAATAAAATAGTATTTACTTTTACAAGGCACCATGTTACATATTTTACATTTAGCACTAACAGTTCCTTGAGATTAATACTATTATTAATTATTAATCATAATATTCGTGCATTATATATATTAATAGGAAACCAGAAATTATGGAGTTTAAATAAATTTCTGAAGGATCCCACAGCTAGGAAATGATGGAGCTAGAGTTCAAACCCACCCAGTCCTCAAGTGCCAGGAAAATCAACTTGAGGCAAGAATGACATAATGGGGCAAAGGAAGCCACCAATAACTAAAACAGCAAACAAAAAGAGAGACTTATAGGCTGCCTGCGCTGGAAAACAAAACAAAACAAAACAAAACAGAAGCTTGAATGTCTAACATGGTGTAGGAATTTCATTTTTATAATGAGTATACTTATTTTCTATAATAGATGGAAAATTTAAATAACAACAGTGAAAAACTATTAGAGAAAGAGTCCTGTCTGCAGAAGTAGCACTGTGCGGAGCAGTGCCTGATCCCATGTGCTGTAGAATTTCCTGCTTTAAGGAGTACTAAAAAGAATAGAAGACAACTCCTTGGATCTGTTTTCCTCGTTTGCTTGTTTGTGTATTTTTTTTTCCTTTTTTGGTGATGCTGGGAATTGTACCCAGGACTCACACATGCTAAGGATATTCTCTACCAATGAACTATATCCGCAGCCCACACTCACTGGGTATGGCACTGCAGAGGTTCCCATGTAGATAAAGTCCCTTTTTCTCTGATTCACCCTCTAAATCAGTCCCTCTCTGATTCATTCAGCCATAGCAAGGGACAAATAGTCTTGCAAATGCAGCTGTATGGACCAGAACTTTTGGTCTTCAATATGAAACTGTGGATATAGTACTGTTAGTCAAGAGTTAATTCAAACCAAGTATAATGACATATGGGAGCCAAAGGAAGTCACTAGAAACTAAAATGGGAGTTTAGAAGCTAGCCACACTGGCTTGTATGCTGGTAAGAACTTGAGAATCCTCTGAAATACAATAAGGAACCATAGCACCATAGGGCTGTGTCAGCTGTTCCATGGACGCAAGCCATGCTTCATGAAATCTAGTCTGAAAGTGGAAATTGGATTTGGACTGGCTCCTCAGCTTCCCATTAGATGGATGAAATATTGAAACTTTCAATGCAAAGCAGGGCCATGCTAAGAAATAGCTTAAGAAACGGAAATTAATAAGCACAATCAACAATTTTAAAGGAATGCCTTCAATTAACGGAACTCTTTCTGGTGAAATTTGATGGAGGCTTTTTTGAAACTTAAACATGAGTCATTTTCTTTTAATAGTTAACATCAATTGATCCAGTTTTCATCTATAACAAATCTAAGAGCTCAAAGAAATCAATTTATGATTTCATCAAGGTTTTCTAATGGCCTTCACATTTATGGCAATGTTGGATTCCAGGAATCCAAGTATTTTCACTCACAGTGTTTTGCAATCTCCAGACAAAGGTATTCTGTAATAGAAGGACTGAGAACAGTAGTTTGTTTCAGGTGAAGCTTTGTCTCCTAATTTGGATATGTGATTCATTGATGAGTTATGTCCCCTCTGAATGCTAATTTTCTCATTTGTGACAAAGTGAGAGTATATTGTGCAAGTGACCACTGAGACACATTTTGTCTCTAAGGTTTCGTAGAAATCTCCACTTCTATACATAGATTGAAACTTAATGATCTTTTGAAGAAAAATTTCTGCTTTATAAAAAGCACTGTTATGACAAGAAGATTAATCTCATCTTGAAATTCTTGCATAGCAAACTTGAGTACAAGATACCTGTTATTAATTGTTTTTAGAGAGGCACAGTGAACTCCAAAACTCAAAGCTGGAAGTCATCGCAAATGGACAGCATTGGCATGCTTCACTAATATTCAGTGAATATTTGTCTTTGCAAATTCACTTTAATGGAGGCATCTGTTTAAAATATTGGATGCTACTGTGCAACCTATTAGAAAGAAAATCATCACTAACATTAAATTGAAATGAGTGTCATTAGGTACATAAATACTCTATGGTCAATAATTTCAGTCCCACCTGGAAAATAGATTGAAGAGTAAGGGCATTAAGCAGGTGATTATGGTAAGGTAGCTTGCTGAACTCATGTAAACTTGCAGCAGTTGCTCTTTTTCCTTATTCCTTTTATGTAACTGGCTCTCAGACTGTAACCAGAGATTAAAAATGTAACAGAAAATTTAAAATGTAAAAACTGGCTAGCAGCTTAACACCATATTAAGACAGGATGTGCTCATCTGACTCGCCCCATAGCTGGACCACCACACTCGGTCAACCTTGACTGACTACATCCAGCCGCTGTCTGCAGATAGTCTGGTCCAGGTCAACTTGACCCAGTCCAGCTGCAGTTTGTTTTCCTACCTAAAAATATATCCTGGTTTACTCACCTGTTCCAAGGACTGTCTAGCCTAGTCAAGGACAAAGACATAATTTCATCCATCTCCTTGCCCAAACTCCCTCCCAAGACCCTCCCACCTTATGATAAACAATCTCTTTAACTGAATCTGTGCAATTTGCATAACAACATGTAACATAGTGTACAACCAATTTGCTCTCCTCTTTTGTACTTTCTGCTTGCAAACCCTATGTAACCAAAACGCAAAGCTGACTCAGGGCTGCTGATTTGGAGCTGGTCTTCCCATCAGCCCACCTGCACAATGAATAGTTTGCCTTCCAACCCTTTGGTGCAAGGCATCTTCCTTTCGTTTGCTACCGGGTTTCCACGACTAGACAAGACTGTACATTGTTACCATTTTGGAAACTTTTGGAAATATCCTGTCTCCCAGGCTGAACCATGACACAATTAAAGAATTTCTGGACATGGGTCCCAGACAAGAGTGGTTTTTTAAAGTCCCACACATGATTCCAAAGTGTAGACTTTTTTGAGAACCACTACTGTACATAATTGAATTACTTTTACATGCAAAGTTCTGTGTGTTTCAAAGTAGACTGGTTTAAGAAAACTAAGATTTATGGAAACATTAAAATTTACCTTTTGGTTTCAAGATGACAAGAAGGATTATTCAAGACATCTATTTAAAAAATTCACAGTAGTTAGATGCTACATTTTTACACAATTACTCCTTCATATTAATGCTGCTCTACTATGCTTTGATATTGTCAGACAGACTTTAGCATCATGGATGCATTAAACTCAACTTTAAAAATTTTGAGTTTTCTTATCTTCTAATTAACACTGAAATCTACTTAACTTTTTAGGTTGTTACAGAAGTTCTGAGTTCTGTGTGTATCAAAAGTCTGTATACTTTTTAAAATTTAAGTTAAATAAAATTTTAAAACTTGAACTTATATTAACTGGTTGTACATATTAATGGTGTAACATGTTTTGATACATGCATACATTGTGTAATATTTAAATCAGATTAAACATATTTATCTCTTCAAACATCATTTCTTTTTTTTTAAGAGAAAAAAAGACAGATATAAAAAAGACAAAAGGGAAAAGAGACAAACAAAAACAGCAAATCCACAACAGTAACATTATAGGTTTACAAAACAAGATGATATGAACTTGACAATGGTTGCAATATTGTATATCGTTGCCTTCAATACGGTTGTTTACATTAACAGAAATAGACATGTAAAATTGATCTAACCATATGAGTATTAACTGATCTTTCTGAATAACTAATACATTCAGCAGTATAGATATTTTATTTATCTTACATATAATATGTACAGATTTATGTCTTTTTCCTCTTCCCTTCCTTCTCTCTTCCTTTTCCCTTTCCCAATTACTTTTGCTCTTTGAGCAGTTTCTTACCCTTACACAGTATTTATTGTAGATTTTGGACCATATATACTGTTTCAGTTTCTTACACTAGGGAGACAATACGGTATTCACACATGTGAGTTTGATTTATCTCACTTATGAGTAGGGTCTCAAGTCATGTTCATTTACTTATAAAAGTCTCAATGCAATCTTTCTTGATAGCTGAGTAGTACTCCATTGTATAAAAATACCACAACTTTTTTATCCATTCCTTGATTGATGGGCACTTGGGTTGTTCCCAAGATTTGGCTACTACAAATTGGGTTGCTATAAACATGGGTGCACAAATTTCACTGTGGTACGATGTTTTCAATTCTTCTGGGAAAATGCCCAGAAGTGGGATAGCTGGGTCAAATGGGATCTCTAATTCATTTCTTTATGGTGGAAATCTTTGGAGTTCTTCCTTCCAGGTTTTCCTTCTTTCTTTCTTTTTTTGGGTACCTGGATTCAAAGTCAGGACCTCATGCTTGCCAGCAGGCAGGCCCTGTGCCTTCTAGCTTTTTGAGGGGTTCAGTTCATTATTATCTATAGCAGGCCTCCTTTTCAAAAAGACACTGAAACTTCTTTCTACTGTCTCGCTGCAGTTTAGTTCCTGTTGATCAACCTGTCCGTCCCTCGCTCTCCCCCTCATTCTCAGCCCCTGCTGTCCACCATTCTGTTAGAATCAAGTCCTTAGACTCTGCATTTGAATGAGATCACATGGTCCTTATCTTTCTGTGTCTGGTTTATCTCATTTAACATTATGATAGCCATTTCTATCTATGTTTTAACAAATGACAGGATTTTCTTTATCGAAATTCACCAGTTGATGGACCCTTAGATTGTTTCCAGGTCTTGGCTATTGTGAATAGTGTTGCAATGAATATGAGCATACAGCTGTCACTTTGACACTGTGATTTCATTTTCACCCAGAAGTGGGCTTCCCAGACCATCCAGCTGTTCTATTTTTAAATTTCTGAGTATCCCATACTGTTTTCCACAGTGACTGTACAATTTGCATTAGCACCAATAGGGTGCAAGAATTCCCTTTTTTCCCCCTTCTTTTTTTGCATTTGTGATGTTAAATATAATCTTTCTTTCTAGAGATGGATTCCAGGCCCTTATGAGTGCCAGGCAAGTGTTCTACCACTGAATAGTATTTACAGTCTTTATTAAGCTCTTTTGTTAGTAGGTATTTTTACTGATGTGAAGTGATATCTCAATCTCAGTGTCTTGATTTAGCATAGTTATTTTAAGCTCTTGAGTCTCCTTGAGAAGAGACTTCCAGATCTTTAGCTGTTGAGGTTTTGCTTCTCAAAAGTTTGTTGTTTCTTCAAGCTCCACTCTCTTTAATGCATATTCATCCCTGTGTTTGATCAGTTAGTTTCTTTCTTTCCTTCATCCCTCTCTTTTCCTCCTTCCCTTCCTCTTTCCCTCCCGCTCTCCCTTCTTTCCTTCTTTTCCTTCCTTCCTTCCATCCTTCCATCCTTCTTTCCATCTTTCCTTCCTTCCTTCCTCCTTTCCATCTTTCCTTCCTTCCTTCCTCCTTCCTTCCTTCTTTCCTTCCTCTATTTATTTTTCTGTCTCATGCTGAGGATTGAACCCAGGGCAAGTGCTTCATCACTGAGCTACATCCAAAGCCCTTTTATTTTTAATTTTTATTTTGAGACATAGCCTTGCTGAATTGGTTAGGTTGACTTTGAATTTGCAATCTTTGTGATTCAGCTTCCTGTGTCTCCATGCCTGGTTTGTTGACCTATGTTTTCTTTTAGCAGTTTTAAAATTTCTTATATCCAGTTATTTGATCCATTATCAGTTGATTTTTGTACAGTGTGAGAGATTACAATCTAGTTTCAATGTTCAATATAAAATATTTTCTCAGCACCATTTATTAAAGAAGCTGTATTTTTTTGAAGCATGTATTTAGTTCCTTTGAACCAGTTGGCTGTGGTTGTGTACAGCTGTTCTTATGTGCTAAGCTATATTTTTTTGGTATATATGTCTATTTTTTTCAGTACCGTGCTGTTTTTATTACTATGGATTTGGCTTTGTAGCATAATTTAAAATGAGGTATTGGGATGCTTTGGGCCTTGTATGTCTATGATGGCTTTGGTATCTTGTGTGTTTTGTGTTTCCATATTAATTTTATGATTGGTTTTTCTGGTTCTATGAAGAAAGTCATTGGAGTTTTGATGTGAATTGCATTGAAGATATAGATGACTTCTGTTAATATGGCCATTGTAACAATTTTAAATTCTGCCAAGCTATGAACATGGGAGGTATTTCCCTGTTCTGCTCATTCTCAGTTTCTTCCTTCAGTGTCCTAAAATTTTCATTGTACAGGTCTTTCACCTCCTTGAGTAGGTTGATTCCTAGACTTTTAAAAAAAATATCTACCATGAATGGAATTGTTTTTCTGACTTATTTCGCAGCTAATTCATTATTGATGCATAGAAAACCTACTGGACTTGTTGATTGTGCCTCCTGCCACTTTGATGAATTTGTTTTTCAGATCTAAAAGTCTCTTGAAGTCTTTAAGTGTCCTTTTTTTTTTTTTTTTAATGTGGCATGGGAGATCGAACTCACAACCTTGTGCCTGCCAGACAGGGACTTAAGCCACTGAGCCAAACTACCAGTCCTAATTTTTTAGGCAGGGTAGCACTATG
Organism: Dasyprocta punctata; assembly: GCA_004363535.1. Taxonomy (NCBI): domain Eukaryota; kingdom Metazoa; phylum Chordata; class Mammalia; order Rodentia; family Dasyproctidae; genus Dasyprocta; species Dasyprocta punctata. Next base: position 12,569 of record RJWM01015683.1, on the reverse strand, counting down.
TAGCTCAGGCCAGCCTTGTGCTCGCATTGTAGCCCAAGCTGGCCTTGAATTCACAACGCTCCTCCTACCACAACCTCTTGAGTACTGGGATTAAAGGCGTGCACCACCACGCCCAGTTTAAGTGTCCTAAATAAAGAATTATATGGTTTGCAAATAAGGATAATTTGACCTCTTTGTTTCATATTCATATCACTTTTATTCCTTCTGTTGCCTAAAATTTTAATTACTATATTGCACAAGAGTGGTGAGAGTGGGCAACCTTGACTTTTTCCAATTTTAGATGAAATGGTTTTCATGTTTTCCCTATAGGTGATGTTGGCTATGTGTTCATGGTATACAGCCTTTATTACAATGCTTTCAGTCTTTTATCATCAAGGGATGTTGAGTTTTACCAAAGGCTTTTTCAGTGTCAATTGTCAGAATAGTGTGATTTTTATACTTGATTATATTTATGTGATATATTATTTTATTATTTTGTGTATGTTGACGCATTCCTTCATTCCTAGATGAAATCCTTGATCATGGTGTATGATCATTTTAATACGTTGTTGACTTCAGTTTTCAGGTATATTATTAAGGATTTTTGCATGTACATTCATCAAGGATATCGTTCTACGTTTTTTTTTTTTTTCGTTTTGTTTTGGTAAAAGTGAAAATGACCTCGTAGAATGAATTTGGAAGCATTCCTTCCCTTTTTATTTCATGGAACAGTTTGGGGATCATGGGTGTTAGTTCCTTAAAGATGAATATTTATGGTTCTGTGTTTTTTGATGTTGAATGATATTTTATTACCATTGCTTCACTATCTAATGTTATTATCTTGCTATTTATCTGTTTAAATTTTCTGTATTTTGGAGGTTCAATTTTAATAGGTCATACATGACTAAAAATTATCCATTTTTTCTAGATTCTTCAGTTTATTAGAATACAGATTTTTAAAATAATCTGTAATGATTCTCTGGATTTCAGTGATGTTGTGGAATCTGCTGTTATACCTGTTATAACATTTCCTTTTTCATCTCTATTGATTTGGGTCTTTTTTCCCTTTTGGGGGGCTAGTTTTACTAAGGGTTTATCAATCTTGTACATATTTTTAAAGAAGCAAATATTTGTTTCATTAATTCTTTGTATTAAATTTTTTAATGTCTATTTCATTAATTTCAGTATTGATCTTTATTATCTTTCCTCCTATTGGTCTAGTTTCAATGTTTCTATTTTTCTGCAGGATTAAGTTATTTATTTGAGATATTTCTGATATAAATGTAGGCACTTATAGCTATAAACTTCCCTCTTAGAACTACTTTCATTGTGTCCCACAGCTTCTGGTACATTGCACATTCTTTCCTTCTGGGTTCACTATTCAGACCCCCACATATCCTGGGTTATTAACATCCTCTAATTCTATTAGGAGGCTTTGCAGTTAGCTTCCACTTGTCACAACTATATGTTTTATCATATTAAAATGGAGTTTTAACATTTTCCCAAAATATAAATCATGCTGGATTAGCTCTTTACATCTTTCATCTCTTAGAACTTTTAATTCATTTCATTCTTCAGGAATTTAGCTGTTTCTTTTTTGTATTTATTCAAAACAATTCATTATTTTGCAAAATCTTTTCAGACCTACTATTTTCATTCAAAGTTCATAATTTTGTTTTGATTTTCTTCCCTCCATTTGATTGCAACAGATTTTATCTTACATTTGTTTTTAAAAGATGGGAATTTCTTTTGAAGTGTTACTTACAGTGTTATTCTTGAGAAAATTTAAATAATATTTGTCTCAACTATTACATCTTTTTTAAAAGTTAAGACTTGACAATATTCTTTGTATTTATCTGCAAATATTTTACAAGGAAAAAGATAATGAATAAATATTGTATTTTCAGGTTAAGTTGATATAACTGAGCATCTTCAAATGCAAAAGGTAATGAAATAATCCAACAAGTTAAAAAGCAATAAAAAAAAATTGCTCATGAACTAAGAATGAGGACCTACGGCTTAGACTCTTGATTGGAAAAAATAAATGGCTTGTTAGATTGTTTAAAGAATTCATTAGAGAGATATTTTCCTGAAGGAAAGTATTTAATGTTTTAAGACTTAAAAACAAGGTGCCAAGTGTCTATCTATGCATATCTATGCAGATAGATAGAAGCTTGGCAAATATAAAATACAATCATTGATTATGCAAATGAAGAAAGCAAAGCTGCCTAAAGTGTGTGATACCCTAGGTTTGGTTCCAGCACTGCAAAGACAAACAAATAAACAAACAAGAGCATAAACTAATGAAGAATGGAGCTTTTTAAAGGGATGTGATACCAAGCTGACACCAGAAAATCAGCAGCTATTTTAAAACAATGATGTCAGCAAGCAGCTAAGCACTCTCCTCTCTTATCGATGATCGATTTATAAGTCATAGTTAACAGTGATATGAAAAATGACCACCATCAGTTTGCCTTCACAGTTATTTTATTGCCATTGTCTGGTCAGTGAGGTCAGTGGAACTTGGTACACTGACTTGCACAGCCCTAGAGGTAAGAATCAAGTTCCCTGTGACATGTGTTTGTCATGCTAGTTGATACATCAGAAGTTTTAAAGACAGTCTTGGGCTGCCTCTGACAGGTTTCACCTGTTAGGAGTTATGTCATTCCTAGTTAAGGTAATAACTCTTTAAAATAGCATGCTTTCCACAGAACTTCATATTTTTTCATAAAAAAGCTCAAAGCACAAAGTAATTCCTGTACTACATGTGCAATTTCTCTTCTGATTTGGTCTTGGTCAAGTTATAGCTTATATATACATACATACATTATATATGTTATATGCGTGATGTATATGTAATATATCATATACATAGTACATACAATATGCATGATGCTATATATACTATATATGTGACAGGTGATACATTATCTGTGTTATGAATGATATACATGCAGTATAAATGATAAACATATTAGACAAGAATGATATGTATGTGACATACACACACATATAACCATCAGTGAGCGTTATGTAGTTGGAAGAGGGCTAAAAGATGCAATCTTTAATAATAGAAAGCTCAAATCTAGGAATGCCCATGAGTACCTTCAAAAATAGAGTTCTCAGTTTGCTACTGTGTGACCCTTAACCAAGTTATCTTTAATTCTTGTGCTAGTCTCTTAAGATAGAAGCTATCTTTTATTTTGGTTTATAGGTATGACAGTGTTGCCTGGAGAGTTTAAGAAAACTCTCCCTGGGTCCTAAAGTAGTAGTAGTGAAAAGAGACTTACATTTCATATTTGAATTTTTTTCTTGAGTTCTTTTGCTGCATTATATAGCCTATGCACCCCACTAGAACAATCACTATGAATTAAAGTTGGGTTATGTGTCTACAGGTATGTCTGTGTGTTTGATTGTAGCTTGGTTCTAAACAGAATTTAGGAACTAAAATGTCTGAAGTCAAATTTTCCTCAGATTATAGAATACTATGAAACATAAATTTAAAAAAAAATGATTCTGAGGAGTAGATCCTCCTGTGGTGCACTGCATTCCAAATGTGTGAGAAAAGACGGGGAAAAACATGAAGTGCAATAAATTATGACCAAAGTGAGTTCTCTTATTAACTTCCTCTCTGCTTCCCGGCGACTGGCACCTAGCAGCTCCTAGAAGCTTTCAAAGCCTGGGAATGACAGGCATCCTCAAATTCAAAGGCTTGCTTGAAACTTTTGGACTACAAGTGCGGCATGAAGTCCTGTTGAAACAGGCTTCCCTGGGCAGTTTCCAACACAGACAGTTGGAAGCACAGTGCTGTCAGAACCAGTTCTCTTGAGACTGTTCATTGCTGGCATCCTGGTTTCAATTACATTTGGGAGAACAGAGACTGCTTGTGAATCTGGCCTGGGGCAAGGACACCTGGCATCTCTAGGTGAGCCATCTGACCTGGTCACTAGATAAGACTGACACAGGTGTCAGAAGGTGCGTGTGAGCCTGGCGTGCTCACGTGCAATTAGGAAACACATCTTCTCCACAGGCAGCTGAAGGAGGAATTTTTTCTTAAAAAAGCGAATCTTTTCTAAAAATACAAATCTAAAAATCATATTTTTATATGAATCAGTTTCTTTGGGATAGATTACTATCGTCGATATTAAATCACATGTATGAATGATCCATATATTCAAAATGGTTGGGTAAGTAGACCTGTGTTAACAAAGAGAGACCTCAGCTCAGAAAGAAAAGGTGTCATAATCTTTTCTTGACTTGTTCTAATGAAAAATGAAATTGGCAGAGACAGCAGTACTCCTGCCGGCATCTTTCCCTTTGATTTTTAGAGAGGGAGGTGGGTACGCTGAGCAAGAATGATCATGTCTGAAAGATGAAACACTTGGAAAAGCATTCAACTTTTTGTCACTGGTTGTTTGAAAAATAGCAAGTAATCATGTAAGCTACTCTCAGTGGGGATCTTAAACTGGCAAAATCAGTGACTGGATAATTTGCTATCAAAACTCACCTTGAGACTATAATACTAAGTAAAATAAATCAGACACACAAGCTTAAACAGCACATGATTTCTCTTGTACAGAAATCCTAAATATGAATAAATAGAAAAGTGAAAAGTAGAAAATAGGAAATAGGGAGCGAGATCTTTTGTAAAAGGAACAGGGACTAATAGAGGGAGAGGTAAGGGGAGGGAAGAAGATGAAAAAGAATTAAGAGGTGTTATACATATACCAACTCCACACAGTGAATGTAATCATTATGTACTACGCACATAAACCGATAAACATAAAAATCGAGAAAGGCCACTCGTTAAAACAAAAAGCAATAAACAAACACCCTCATCTTATACCTAGCAAAACCCCATTGTAAAAGCCAGTTGTTAAATTTTCATTAGATTTCACCCACAAATTACTCCTTGCCGGAAGCCGTGCAGTTAAAACCAAGATTTGAAAGTGCTGACATCCTTAAAACACAGGTCCGAGCATTAGATACAAAAGAGAGCGGTGTCTAACTCCGTGCGGGCTTTCATCCCGGTGGATTTCAAGCTAAGGTCTCTTTGTGAGAAAGACTACTGATAAAGGGACTCAGTGCTCTGGTGTCTGACTCATTAACCAGAATCACTACGCAGGTCAAAGACTTTCCTTGTAAATCATTATTTAGTTCCATATGATATTTGACTCCATATGATATCAGTACTGATTTATACTCACAAAGGTTCATCCCTTTATTTGGTGCCAGTGATAAACAGATGTTTTGAGGCACTTGGTGGGTAAGATAACTTGAATGCAGACTTAAGAGATTTATAAACTCTTCTACAGTAGAAATGATAGAGCAACATGTGATATTTTATAGAAACTACACGATGCCTTATCTTCATCCTAAAAATAACAACCATGAAGTGCTGACTTTACTTCAAAGGCACGTGCGTGCATTTCCACTCTTTCTCTGTAAGAAATGCTCCATATTTCTTTTTTTTTTAGTACATCTTGTATCCCTGCAATAACAGTTTTCCTTCAGTTAAAGTTACTTATAACACTTTTAAAATAATTCAAGGTACTTCTTAGAGCAACAAAAATGTGCTATATTATTTTACAGTTCCTATATTAAGATGCTTAGATTTAGTTTGCCAAGTAGTCTGAAAGATCTCTTGTTCTTGTGTGTTTTATAATCCACTCTAACACATGTGGCACTGAACTTTGGAGCCAAAATATTTCTTATCCCTTGCTATGAATTCATTGCAATTCTAGACCTCCAACTGAGGTGAAACAACTTGCTTATTATTTCTCAGACTCTTCTGCTTATGTGAAAGATCACAGAGAAGATAGACCTCACCAAGCTATACTATCAACAAAATGATGCAATAGAGATGCATTCTCTCCATTTTCCTACTAGATTCAAAAGTATTTTTTGAATGGAATGCTTCTCCCAACATTCTCATCAGAACTCAAGGAAAGAAAAATAATCTATTTGATTATCAGTACTGTGGTGTTTGTATTTTTCTCAGGGCAAAACCTCAATTAGTTTCATAAATTGCTCAAATTATTTGGACACAGTAATACTCTGTACAACAAATGCACACACACACACGCACGCACACACACGCCCTCCTATATGTTTTTGCTTCTTCTAGAAAGTTTACTTCTAAAGTCCTTTTTTTATTGTTGCTTAATATCTGTTCCTGCGGCAAAAATTCCAACTCCATGAAGGTAGGCATTTTTGCCTATTTTGCTGTTTGTCATACCTTAGCACCTAAAATGTCTGAAAAATTGCAATTGTTCAAGAAACAGTTACTTAATGAATATGTAACTATTCCTGGAATTCACTGAATATTGACACAAAATTTTTGCTAAACTTTGATTTATGTCCCTGCATACAGTGCTCATAGTAAGAAAGACAAACTTATTGTATTAAGTAATCAATAAAATACAATGTTTAGGTGTGGGGGAAACAGATTGTGGCTTCTTTTATTGGAAAAAAATAGGCATAGCAAAAGGTATCTGGATTTATATGAGGTGTCCATTATGACCACTTTATTTCCTTTTATTTTATCATTTTATATTTATTATTACTATTTTTTGTCTTTTTGAGATAGGGTCTCGCTGTGCAGTTCAGGATGGCTTTGAGCTCACTTTGTAGCCCAGTTTGATCTCTAATTCACAACAATCCTCCTGCCTCAGCCTCCCAAGTGCTGGGATTACAGGCATGCACCACCACACCTGGTTTTTTATTTCTTTTTAAATTGAACTTTTACACCAATATAAACTTCAAAGTTAAAAACTTATGATGCAAATCTTTTTCAGCACTTGTTTTATTTCCTATTAAGACATATTCAAATAATATTCAAACATATTCTTTTAAAATGTGTATGATTTAACATTTTTACAATGATGTCGTTTCAAAATACTAAGGTAGACATGTGCTTAGATGTCAAAAGAATAAAATATTTTGTCATACACTTGTTCAAACATAACATACAGTACAAACTGCACTTGAAGGGCGGACTTTGTACAAAGATGGCCTTGGATTCCACAGAATTGAGTTCTGTTCTTTATGAAACAGAATCTTGGTAATTGATTCAAGATAAGAGCACAGAGAACAAATGAAGCTTGAAAACTAATAAAGTCAGACTTAGGTTCAATGTGGAAAGTACTGTTTTTTAGAATTAAGTTTTAGTTGAATTTGATAAGTGAAGAAAACTGAGAACATAATGTCTGGTTTAAAATAAGCCAGCTTATCATCCCTATGGTTTTCACACATATTTACTGTATTTTTACCATAGTATGACAATTCCTCAAAAGGACACACAGCTATTCTTTTGAAAAGCCTTCTATTCCAACAAAGGATGACTTTTCACTTAGTTATTACTGCATTTGGAAAAAAAATACTATCACTAAAATTCACATAGTGACCTCTGTATATAGTATACTCATCAAAAGCTGTGAGCGATTTTTACTTCTATTATAGACCTATATAATGCAGCTGTAGAATTTCATCAGGGTAAGAATTCACATAGATTGTTGAATATACTGTAGATTCAAGTAGAGTTTTGGTAAGGAAATTTCCCTCAGAGGTGATAATTCTAACCTTGCCTCAACAACCTGTCCCATTGCATGACGATAAAAATGGCTAATTAATTCAAAAATACATTTAGAAATGGGGCATGCTCTCCATCTCAGATCAAACTTTTTGTGATGGACAAGTTATCACTGGACATAAAAATAAAAATACTTGTCAAATGTACTTTCTGTGTGTGCAGATGTTACTCTTAAACCCTATTGTTTAACATGCCATTAAATTTATACCAGATACATTGTAAAGTGACATGGTATTTACTTTTATCATTTCAATTGCAAATTTAAATCATGCATCACTTTGATACTATTGAAAGTAATATGTCTAAATAAAGGAGCTTGATACAAATAATGACTACTTGATTATAATTAATATTATTTGTATTGCTTTGGTTTTTGTTTTTACTGGTTTTCCTTGTATAAGGCATCATAGGATTTTCATTCTGAGAATGGATACTTAATGTCTCAGGAACAGTTTTTTTGTCTACTTTTTGCTTTATGTAACATAAATTCACCATTTTCCCTGAGATTCACCCTGCTGTATCTTCCTTTTTTTTTTCCTAGTTTATTTCCTAGTATTTCAAAGAGCACAGTAGAACAATTCCTATGAATCTGCTGTGAGAAGATTGCTCATTTTTCTTTAGGTTTTTTTCTTTTTTTGGGCAGGCAGGGTCGCATTATGTAACTCAAGTCAGCCTTGTGCTCACATTGTAGCCCAAGCTGACCTCGAACTCACAACGCTCCTCCTACCTCAGCCTCCTGAGTGCTGGGATTAAAGGCGTTCTTTAGGTTTTATTTTCTCATACTCCTAAACTAGAAAATTAAAATAATCAATGTGTGCCTAAACTATTGGGGAAAACATTAACTTCTATAGCTTTTAAGGTTTTACCTAATTCGTTCTGGCATATAATTATTCTTCTCATCACTAGGACAGTGTTGTACTAAACACTTTCAGTCTCTAGGATTGTAGGTCTTTCAGTCATACTGATTAAACAGCTTTGTTTTGTATGCAAGTGGCATATGTCTTATGCGGATTTTGTAAGATAATGGGTAGGTTTTCAAATTCATTATTGGGTTTCTATTGGAATGAGACATTTCTAATTAAATTCTCCTTTGATTGAAAAGGAAACAGTATTACTTTTAATCTAAAGAAATTATTTCTAAATTGATAGTCCAGAAAAGCATAAGAAAAGCATAATTGTTTTCACCCATTATTTTTGGATAAATGCCCACATAAACCTTTGATATTGAAGTAATCATATGGTGCATTTATCACCTACTTTTTTCTATATGCTGACTTATTCCATAAAGAAAAGTTATCTTACATAAATTCTTACAAAAGAATAAAAGGATTTTATGAAGATGCCTACTGCAACTAAAGCAGTCTTTCTAAATTATTTCCTTTCGTACTTCTCTTCCCAGATCCCCAAAATCTAGCAAAGAATTTTGCACAGATGAAACTCTCAACACATACCACAATAGCAGATGAATTAAAACATAACACTTTCTGACCTCAAGTATTTAGCATTTTTCAGGGGCAGGGTAACAATGGCAACCAAAGCTTTATAATGTTAAGTTATAATACCACAAGCATTCTTATAAAATGCCACCATAAGGAAAGGAACAGATTAATGTTTTGAGGCTAGACAATTAGCAAATTCCTAATTGCTTGAATATATTTTTCCTTGGTTAGAAATTTTGATATTACAAGAAGAGTTTTTTGGCCAGGTGTGGTGGTGCATATCTGTAATCCCAGCACTCAGGAGGCTGAGGCAGAAGGATCATTGTGAGTTTGAGACCAGCCTGAGCTACAAAGTGAATTCAAGGCCAGACCAAACTGCATAGCGAGACCCTGTCTCAAAAAAAAAACCAAAAAACAAAACAAAAAAAAAAAGAATTTTTTCCTTTTAAGTGCTTCATGTAAATTTCTGTGTTATTTGTGTTTGATAAAGTATTTTAGGGTCATCATATTATAGTTGCAGAGAGAAGTGATTACAGCAGCTTCAATATACTGTGTACTGTTCAAGAACCCAGTCAATGGACAATGCATGGGTTTTCAAATCAGGACTCTGGTTTGAAGACCAAAGGGGAAAATCTGGGATAATAAAGTGTCTGCTATTTGCTAATACATTCTTTAAAAATTCTTATTATTAGCGTTTCTGAAGTCAGAATAATGAGAGAAAGAAAAAACCTAGTCTCTAGTATATAATGAATGTGCCCCTTAATGGACTGGCCATGCAGAATAAAACACAATCATGGTTTACTTGCATCAGTCTACTGACATTTCCCCAGGCAGTTTTGTGTACAGGGATGAGATGGACTCTTGGGAATTAGAGGTGTACTCATAAGCAAGAGAGTTTGCAAGTTTTCCCAATTGCAATCGGACTTTATTTGGTAATGTTGCACTCTAATAAAAATAATTCCACTGGGCCCAATTCTGTACTTCTTCCTGCCATAAAATTTCTACATGTGTTATAGGAAGTGTCAAGGGCAGCTGTCTCTTGAGAGGAAAGAGTCAAATTAATAAAGTATCTACCTCTCTGTAACAAGAAGACATACACCTGCACTTACACAGCTGCTGAAACCGGAGAGGCACGGAAAGGTCACAGCCGTGTACCCTGGTTACAGAAATGGCAGAGAACACAGTGATGAATGATTTTCACTGCCTATACTTTCACTGTTTTGGTCCTAACTTTAATATTAACATTAATTCTAGGCGAGGCCAGTAATAGAGACACAGGGTCAGAAGACATTAAATAATGCAATCAGAAGAGAAAAAAAGACATAGGTTACTACCTTCAATTGTCTGTTGAAGTTGTTGAATTTTCCAGTAATAAATTCTTCTTAAAATACTTTCAAGAAAAGCAGATTATTTGAGTTGAAGCTGGTAAATTTTTAGGAAGCTATTACTTTTGTCCGTCTGCACTCTGGGAGGTGACATTCATTGTTTTGGAGAGTGGTGGTCAAATTAGAGCATTTCATAGAACAGCAGATTTAGGGACCAAGAGATAGACTAGGAATAACGCACAGTGAGCCACTCTTGCCATCGGGCTGTCCCTAAGAGCTAGGTGCTCAGGCTTTGGAGCAAGAACTACATAGAATGGTGGTTGGATTACATCCCACTGTCATTCCATTGTGGGCCTCGATAAACTTTGGCTAGAGGCATTTTTCAATGTTAATAAGGATTACTTTACTGAATTGGAGGAGAAAATAGCCGTAATGTTTGAAATCATGATGGAGAGCCCATATCCAGTCGAACCATCATTGTCATAACTTGTATAGATTTTAATAAACCAATTTGAAGTTATGACTCTACTATCACACTACAAAACTACTTTCTTAAAAGTTATCAGTGCCCTGATAATCAACATGTTTAATCACTTTTCATCATTCTTTTGGTTTTTGATCTGTTCTTTTATATTCTTTCTCATCCCTTGAATTTCTGGGTACATCAGTCCCTTTGTCCCTGGAAAGTGTTAAAGAGGGTCTTGACTCAAGTGAGTAATGGGGGACAGTATGGCTACAAGTTACTTCTCTGATAGGAGTCAGAATATGGTCTCCCTGAGGCAATCTAAGGCATACTGATAAAAACATGATTCATTAGGAAACTGCTCAATAGAACAAAGGAAAAAAATGGGGAATCCTGCCTCATTTCCTACACATTACCCGTGTCTAACAGTTGATGGACCCCAGAAGACTTTCTGTCTCCTTTATTCACAATTTAAAATTGAAAGTGTGTGCAGTTCCTCCAGATTCAAGTTTTTGTGCCGGGGGATATATAGATGCAGACTTCTTTCTACAGAGAACCATGCTAGACAAGTTGTTTAGGATTTTATTGAGACATTTATAAACAAGTTCCAGAGACTTTCAATAAGGGTAGTCTTCTCTTTCAAAAAGTTTGGTTTTTAATTTAAAATACAGGGATTTATATGATTTTGGAACATCTCCAAATTCACAAATTCTTCATTGCAGAGTGAAGGGTGTGAAAGGATGTGTAAATATTTGGTGAGTAGCCTGAGTCATTCTAATGGAAATATTCCTCTCCTGGTATTTTTGTATGAAATGAAAATGCCCGAGGTCTGGGCCTTGAGTTTTGATTCAAATGTAAAAGATTTATAAAATGTACTGTATAAGAACATCTTAATCATCCCCCTGAGGCTTGTATTTTCCATAAATACCCATTATAAAATGGCAATTTCCTGATGCCTTTTGCATTAGTAGTGTAAAGTGTAGGTGTGATGTCTGAAAGAAGGCTAGGGTGAAGCAGAAAGTGAAGAGGAAGCCATCTCACTGCCACAACTTCCTAACTTAAGCAGGTAGGTGTCTCAAGGTAAGTGGGAATTTCCTTATGCCCTACTGCAGCTGACGGAAAGTCCTGACACTAGAGGACAGCGCCAGATTCTCTTGAATGGACAGTTCTAAGCATCTGTTTATAATTCTGGGAAAACTGAATTTAGCAAGTCACCTGATCTCTTTTTGTAGCTGTTATTATAATTTGTGGACTTTTGAAAAGGACATTAACTCATATGCAAAAGAAAAAAGAAAATTTCCATACATACTCATTTTCCCACATCTCAGCTCAAAATACAGAACATTAAATGTATCACGAGATCGTTGCTCATGTTTCTCCTACTCAGTATCATCCTCAAAAAGTATCCTCTATGCCAATTTTTATCTCTAGCAGTTTATTCCCAATATTCACATAAATGGAATTGTACAGTATGTATTAGTTTATTTTTAGATTTTTGCTCAGATTATGTCTGCAAAATTCATTTATTACATTGTTTATGCAGGCTTTTTTTTTTTTTAAATCACAGTGTAGTCTTCTACTATGGACATATCACAATCTATTTATCCATTCTACTATTGAAGAACACTACATTTGTTGTTGCCAGATTTTTCATATCATTGACAGAGCACCTATAAGCATTCTTATACATGTCTTCTACTGCACATATGCTTTAATTTTTCTTTGGGTGTATCTAGAAGTGAAATTACTCATGAGATCAGTAGCATTAGTAT
>RJWM01015682.1:0-47247 GCA_004363535.1 Dasyprocta punctata | reverse complement strand
ATGTGGGGGGAAGGGGTTTGGTAGGGACAGGGCCTCAATGTGACCACACCCTACATAAACCCACCTGGCCTCAGCTGAGGCTTCAGAGGTCAGGGTGGGCCCCTGCTAGGCACACATCCTTGTGTGGAAGATGTCGAAAAGACAGGAGAAAAGAGGCAAGAATAAGAAGCTCCTAGACTCTCAGAGCAAAAGGACTATAGATACAGAATCACAGTCATCCTTGAAAAAAACCTGGATGGAATTGCCTGACCCAGTTCCTCCAAGTCCCTTCAAGGTCTCCTCTCATCCTCAGGCAGAACTCTAGGCTCCTCCTCCTCACTTGGCCACACTGATCTCATTAGTTATTTTTCCAGCACCACCAGCTCTTTGTGGCCACACAGCCTTTGCCTGTGCAGCTCCCTCCACCCAAACATTTTCTTCTCAACTCTTCACATATCCAGCTGCTTCTATTGATTCAAGTCTCTACTCAAACACCACCTCTTCAGAGACCTTCTCTGACCTGTCTCTAAGGAGGTTCCTCCATCCCACCCTGCTTTCCTGATACCCTGAATGATTTTCTTCAAAGCAGGTTATCATCCTGCTGCTTTCCTTAAGTTCTTGGTCGATGTCTCCCTTGCCCTATATGCACTGAGAGGGGAGGGACCACATCTGTTTCTTTTTCCACACTATCCATGGTGCTAACCTAAAGCAGGTACATCGTACAATACAAAGTTGCTAAATGAATGAGGTAGTGAGGCAGGCAGAGCCTCAGAGCGGGGATCTGGGGAGGGTGAAGCTGCCTGATGGGAGACGGGATTGACTGTTTCCATTCTCTTTCTTGCTTCTCTGCATCTGGGCCTTGGATGGGCTGGCCTGGTGATTCTGTTCCCCAGGAACTTCCTGAGAACATTCTGTCATTAGCCTCTTTTTCTGTTTGACATCCTGAAGCTTAGAGGAGATGTCCCCTCCCCTCCAAGAAGTCTTCAGCTTTGCAAGCAGGAGGCTTCTCTGGGATCCTCTCAAGATGGAGGTTACCACCCTCAGCATCACAGGGAGCTTCAGAATCTCTCCGAACCAGGAGAAAGACCCTGTGCACCGTGTAAATGCCAGTGCATGAAGAGGGCGACACTTCCTGGTTTGCCTGGGTTCCACCTGTGGTTGTGCATCCCCAGCGGTTACTGCTCTGTTTCATTCTCCAAGCGTCACAGTTTAGATGATGAATTATACGCTTATTCCAAGTATGAAGGACTGTGGGGACACAGCGCAGAGGAAGCAGGGTCCGTGGCTGAGGGAGAACAAATGAGCCTGGGCTGTGCTTCCTCTCTGGATTCCTAAGCCAAGACCCCCCCCATCCTAGAGGAGCCTGGGTTGCCCGACCTTTAGCTAGGGAGAGCCTGAGTTGGAGGACAAGACAATGACCAAGACCAGGGACTATACTCATGTCCAGCTCTCTCCCCTCCACCTCCAGGTCTCTTCAGGCCCCACTATCGTTCTCCAGACGCTCTGGATGGTGGACCCAGGGAGATGAGAATGTGGCTTCCAGAGCCAACATCCTGGAGTTTGGGTCCTTGTGCTCACATTTACTTGCTGTGTGATCTTGAGCTGGTTACTTAACCTCTCCAGTGTCCTCTAAGGGTTTTTGGGAGAGATAAACAAGCTAACACAGACTAGGCACAGTGCCTGGCGTACAGTGAATGCGCCACAAGAACTCACTATGGCTCTTTTATCAGGTTGAGCCCACCACAGAGGAGGGTGGGGTGTTACAGAAAGCACGGACTCGGGAGGCAGACAGGGCTGGGCAGTGTTCAGCCACTGAGAAGTTCAGAGACAGACTAAGACTTGGCCCAGTCACACAGCACATTGGTGGCAGCTGACATTTGTACTCAGGCCTTTGGGCTTCTAGGCCCAGTCTCTGTGGAGCTGTTATACCAGCAAACGCTGGGTGTGTTCTGAGCTCTGGGCACTTTCTGAGTGGTCCTCATTCCTCCCTGTTTTCTCAGAGCTCATCTGTCGAGATCTGGTCTACATTTAATTAAACTTAGCTAGAATTAAATTTAAAAATTCAGTTGCACTAGTCACTTATCAAGTGTTCAATGGCTACATCGGGCTAGCAGCCACACCAGGGAGAGTGCAGATACACACCACTTGCATCAGTATAGTCTGCTCTGGGGCAGCTTGGGCCGAGAACTTGGCCACTTCTGCATGGAACTGGAAGGGGTCAGGGCTGGGGTTTCTGCCCTTTCCAGTCCCCACAGGAGACTTTCTAACACCTCTGGGTTGTGGTGCTGCTCAGCACTGACCCTGTCACATCTTAACCAGCCTCTTGTGCTCTACTTTCCACCTGGGCTCAGGCAGGGGCTGAGACTCGCCCAAGGACACAGCAGGCAGAGGCTGTGGTGTCCTGACTCGGAGAGTCGGCAGTCAGGCTGCCTCATCAGAGGTCTTGGCCAACACGTTTTTTGCTGGTGAATAAAAGGCAAAACTCCTCTCTGGGGCTTCCTGGAGCCTATCAGAGGGGCTGGTGGGGGACAGCTGGCTGCAGCTGCAGAGTGAGCACCTGCCAGCCCCATGGACACTTCATGGGTCACCATGGGGACAGCTCTGGGGCTGGGAAGGGGCAGGGCAGATGCTCACCTCTACCAGTTCCAGCAAGGTCAGGTTGGAACCTGCTCACCTCTCTGCTGCCATTTTAAGGCTGTATTTGTTATGCTTGTCCCAGCCCTCCAGTCCCGGCACACTCACTGTGTGACCTCAGGCAAGTCATCTCCCCCATCTCAATTGTCCGGTTTGAAGAAGATGATGATTTCAACTGTGTGGGGCTTTGGGAGGAAGCAAATGGGACTGGCTGGGTGGGAAGGTGCTTGTCAACCAATGGTGCCACAGGAAGAAGAGAAGAGATTTTAGGTCCCTTCCGGCCTGGCATAAATCTCACCCCATTCGTCCCTCTGTGAGTCACGGTTTTCTCCCCTGGGAATATGGATACTTTACTTGCCATGCAGTGGAACATTATTGTACCCTCAAAGGAAATGTAATCTTGATATATGCCACAACAGGGAAGAATCTTGAGACTACCATGCTCACTGACAAAATCAGAAAGAGAGGATCACATACTGTACAATCCTATTTACATGAAATGTTCAGACTCGCCAAATCAGTAGGAGCAAAAAAGTAGATGAGTAGTTGCTGTGGGCTAGCAGGAGAGGGGTGGGGAGTGGGGATGGTTCAAGGTCTCCATTAGGGAGCACACGAGTTCCGGAACAGAAGCTGATGATGTTGCACAGCTTTGGGAATGTGCTTCATCTCATGAACTGCAACTTTAAAATGGCTTACAAGGTACACTTTATGTGCATCCTACCACAATTTAAAAAATATCTCACTTGTGGGGTAAGTGTGAGCCTCAGTGGGAATGTGAATAGCACCTAGAAGGTTTCTGGCAGGTGCTCAGTAAAGGCTGTTACGGGGTCCCCAAAAGTCAACTGAGAAGCCAGGCATGGTTGCGCATGCCTTTAATTCTAGCACTCAGGAGGCTGAGGTAGGAGGAGCATTGCGAGTTCAAGGCCTGCCTGAGCTACATAGTGCAATCCTGCCTCAAAAAACCAGGGTTGGGAGTTTGGCTCAGTGGCTTAAGTGCCTGTCTGGCAGGTGCAAGGTTGTGAGTTCAATCCCTGGTGCTGCCAAAAAAAAAAAAAAAAAAAAAAAAAAAGTCAACTGAAACCAGTCCCCCAAGGTGGGTCTTGTAGTTCTATTTTACACACATTAGGAGCACACAGAGAAAGGATTTGTATATGATTAAGCAGGTGTTGGAGCTGCGATTTGAACCCAGGCAGTTTGGTTCCAGAGCCCAAGCCACCAATCAGCTCCCTGTGCTGCCTCTCAGCCTCAGGTAACTGCATCCAATCTACCACCACCTGGCAAAGCCCCCAGGGTCAGGGAACACTACTCAGCTGCCTCCTCACCAAAACCGGGGTCCTGCTGGGAGAGGAGCATCACTGGAGAGTCGTACAGGGGACACCCTGGTCTGCCCTCTGGCCTCAGAGCTCTGACTATGAGCAGGTGGATCCTGGAGGCCACCTGTCTTGGCTTGTTCCACTCCAGCCTCCGCTGAGGGACCATCCTGGAAGGCCAAGCTGGCAAGCGGCAGAACAAAATGATCAGAATGCAGCGCTTGCCAGTACATTTAATTCAATTCCTCCAGCATTTATGGGGCCTGTTCTGTGACTCATATGGTCCCAGTCCTTAAAAAGCTTGTGGCCAAGTGCAGGAGGCAGAAATACATATGGCAATTAGACAGCACATAAAAACAAATCCCAGGAAGTGTCAAAGCCAGGGGTGTGGCACAGTGAAGGGGGAGATTAAGACTCACCAGGAGGACACTCCAGTGGAGGTGGCATTTCAGCTATACTGCTGAGGACGTAAGATTTCAAAGGTAAAAGGAAAGGGAAGACAAAAGCACTGACAAATCATGGTCAAAGATGGGAGATGTGGGGAGTGCTGGGAGCAGCAAGCTGTCTTGAGTGGACTGAGGAGAAGAGGGTGACAAATGCCTGGGGTCAGATCATGGACAGCTGTGATAGCCATCCTGGGGAGTCTAGATTTAAACTATAGGCCATCAGCCATCAAAACAGAGCATGGTCCAAAGGCCATTGGAACCAGCAATTCCACTTCTAGGACTGACCCAGCTGCCTTGCTTTATGCACAAGGGAAATGTGTATGAGGGTTTTCCTTAAAATACTATCTTAGCAAAAGCCTGAAAATAAACTAAATGTCCACCATGGAACCGGGTAAATTATGATCCCAGAAACTGTGGAAAGCTATGTGGCTGTGAAAAAAAACAAGGCAGTACTAAGCGTCCTGATGTTGAAAACTTTCCAAAGTATCCTGTGATGTGAAAACAGCAAGGAACAGAACAGTCATGACCTCTGTCTTTGTGTGGGTTCTCTCAGGAGCAGACCCTTGGGTCTGGGAGGGAGGTGGTCCCAGCCATAACTGTAAAGGAACAGGGGCAAGGAAAGGCAGCTGAGGCTGTGTAGCAGGGTGGTGGCATCTGAGGCTCCGTGCGGCTGGGACGCTGCTCCCCTGTGAATGGGAATCTCAGTTAACCACTGAGGGCCCAGACGGAGGGGTATACACTCTACTTCTTCTGGGGATGGCCTCTGTCCCCAGCACAGCCCCTACCTGGCAGGCTGAAGGAAAGTCCGTGGCTGGATGAGTACAGGTGTTTCTAGAAGGAAACAGTGGGTATAAAGCAGAGCAGTAAGTTCGAGGCAGTAGGGGCTGGGCACCCAGGGCGTGTGTCAATCAGGAAAGCTGAAAAGATATTATTTATATTTGCTTATCTGGGGACAGTCCCTGAGAAACTAGGAACAGAGTGGATGGAAGAGTAGGAGGGGGACTTTTTACTATGTTTCTTTAGAATGAAAAAAAAAAAAAAAGCCTTTTATTTCAGAATCTTTTGTAGATTATGCCTGGTAGCAAAGATAGTACAGAGAGTTCCTGTGTAACTCTCACCTGGTTTCCCCTAATGTTACCATTTTACATAACAAAGGCACCTTTGTCAGAACTAGGAAATTAACGTTGGTGCCTTACTATTAACTGAACTCTAGACTTTATCTGGATTTCACCAATTACACTGTTGTCCTTTTTCTGTTTCAGGATTCAATCTAGGATATCACATTGCATTTAGACTTTATGATTCTGACCATGTGAATATAGTGTTTCTTGCCAAAATTTATTTTCAAAAATATTAAACTACCCAGGCAAAATGGTGCCTGTCTGTAATCCCAGCTAATCAGGAGAATGAAGCAGAAGGATTGCCAAGTTTGAGGACAGCCTGGGCAACTAAATGACACCCTATCTCAAAAATAAAAATGGTTGAATATGTAGCTCAGTGGCAAAGTACTTGCTTAGCATGCTTGAGGCCCTGAATTCAATTCCCAGCACAACAAAACAACAAACAAAAACAACAAACTACACACGCCAAGCTTATACTCTATCTTTGAGCTATGCCCTCAAACCACTGAGAGTCACTGAGAGTCTACTATACATCATCCCTTTTAACAAAATATATCATTTGACCTCCCCACAACTCTGAGGCATTACTAATTGATTGAAAAATAAGGAAACTGAGGCTCCAAGGTAAGAAACTAGAATTCAAGCCTGGTTCTGTCAGATTCCTGCAGGCTTCCTGCTGTCTTTGGCCCTTACTACAGGAAACCAGGACACAGAGGCAGCTGATAGGTCCTGGCTGGACCCTAACACACTATGTGATTTCAGGCTAGCTCCTCCTAAGTTCTGGACCTCAATTTTACCATCTGTACAGCATGGGGGTTGGTCAGGTCTTCCAGCTGACTGCCTTGGGTGAAAGGGTCTCCACCCTGTCCCCTCATCTCCCCAGGATGGGCAGGAGGTCATGCATACAACTCGGTTATTTCAGAACCCTGTGGTGCAGAACCACCCATGGCACAACATCTTGTTATGAGAGATACTCCCAGTTTAAAGGGGGAAGCCAGTGCCAGGTCGGCCAGACCCCAGGAGGTGCCCTGTCACCCTTTGTAGTCCTGTGACTGAGACAAGCAGGGCATCTGTGCCATGCAGAGCCACCGTGACTCATGCAGTATGATTTCAAGCATGAACTTTTCACTTCCACCTAACTCCGCACTAGGGTGAGGGGCTGAATGGGTAGAGCAGGGTGACGCCCGTTATAATCCCAGCTTCTAATAGCAGCCTCCAGTCTGAGCCCTTGGACACCAATCATCTGCCCTGATCATTGCTGCAGTGCTGCTGAAGAAACTGTGCTGGCCCCAGGTTGCTTTTACCTTGGCTCTTCTCTCAGGGCTCAGCCTGACACCATTTCCTGGTCTCCCTGCCTACAGGGTTTAGAGGCATTTGAGACTAGCTATTACAACACTGGTATGTCCTCATGCCACCCTGTCCTGCTCTCTAACATTAAACAGATCACCAGGCCCTGGGGAGGTGGCAGCCTTCGCACCTCACCCAGCCTTTGCATCTCTCCCCACGCCCTCGGCACAGTTGGACCCACCTCGCTCTGGTGCAGCTGGTTCCTGGCCCCTCCAGCTTCCCTACCCACCCCTCAATGCTGTTAAAATAGCACATGCCCGGATCACATTCAGAAAACAGTCGTGCTTCCTGCTAGATACCCCGTGTGCACAGTACTTATAACTAGGGCTCGCACAGCTCCATTATGCATCACACCTTCTTCTAAACATGCGATACATCAGTGCTCAGCTCTGACAGACCCATGAAGGGGTTAACTGTGATCATTAACTCATCCATTTTACAGACAAGGAGAAGGAGGCACTGAGGATAAATCACTGCCAAGGTCGTAGAATTGTGATTGAGATCCAGGTGGTTCAAGCAAGCTCTATGCTCTTGACCTCCCTCCACTCTTCCTGCCTCCACCCATGAGCTCCTTTCTGAAGACCCTGCCCTGGCTTTCCTGTTCCCTGGGGAGTCAATCTAACCTCCACTCACACATTCCTGCCCTGGCCAGCAGCAGTCTCATGAGCGCACACCATTCATTTTTCCCAGGACACACCCTGCAGACCGCTCCTCTGCCTCCTCTGCCTCTCTCCAGCCCAGTCTGCTGCAGACCTGGCTCCCACTGCTGCCCCTGGAGGTGCTCCTTGACTGCTCACAGACCACCCAGCTCCAGGAACTCCAACCTTTGCCAACCCTGTGCTGGAGCGAGCAGTCAGGGGTCCAGAGGCAGGGGGTACCTCACTAGATGGGTGATAGCCTCATTTTTTTTTGTTTCATCCATCCATCCGTTCATTCATTCATTCATTCCCTGGTCCATCAGATACCCTCTATAATAAACACCTCTATAAGCCAGGCTGGCGCTCGCAGGCAGAGTTGTCTTGTGGAGGAGGCTGCTGTCCCACCCCGAATCCATCAAGGTGCACCCATCCTCTCCACTCCCCGGTCCTCTCCATCCCCTCATATAGTCTCTGGTGCAGGGATGGTAAATCTTCAAGAGTTTTCATTGATAACAACCAACCAGCTGCGGCACATGTGCCACCACTGCTCTAGTAGAAGTACTTTCAGGACAAGGTGTTGTGAGGGGAGATGGATAAAACAGGTCCCATCTAGGTGGGGGTTTTTAGGAGTAGTGGCAGCCCGACTGCCTGAGATGCGATGTCAGAGGTGGCTAGGTGACTTGGGATGGTGCCCTCTAAGGAAACATCCTGCAGCCTGCCTGTATGTCCCTGGTTACTTGGGTGAACACCGGCCTCCACTGCCTCCTCTGCATGCCCTGCTCCTGAGTTTCACCATACGGGCTGACCCTGAGTCCACCCTTCCATGAGGAACTCATGAATCACCAAATAAAACCTCTATTGTACAGATGTGGAAACAGGTTTTGAGGAGTGTTGGAAAGTAAAATTTCAGTTAAAATTCACAGTTAAAATTTCAAAATCCAATCTCGTGGTGGTTAGATTCCAAAATAGCTCCCAGTGGGTTTCATGTCCTAATAGTCACACTGTCTGGTCTATTCCCTCCCAGATTGATGCTAGGTTTGTCCTGCACAATTAGTGGGATACTACTGTGGAAATGACAGTATGTGATTTTCAGAGCTAGGTTATTTGCTCTCCCTGTTCTCCCGATCCCATGCTGTGAGGCACTCAAGTAGCCTCATGGAGTGGTCCCCATGGGCTCCTGCCATTGGGCAGCACGGACTATTTGCTCCTATGGCCTCAGCTTTGCCCTTTGGGATTACAGAAGATCTATCTTCCCTCTGTCCTGGGCTGGCTGACTGGAACTGTGTCCTGCTATAGTCTGAATGTTTGCGTCCTCCAAAATTCATGTGGAAATTTAACTGCCACTACGATGGCATCAGGAGATGGCACCTAATGCTGTTATCTTGGAAGAAGGTTCATTATCATGGGGGTAGGTTTTGCTCTGTCTCTTCCCTTCTGCCATTTTGTGGTGCAGCAAAAAGGCCCTCACAAGCTGGGCGTGGTGGTGCACGCCTTTAACGCCTTTAATCCCAGCACTCGGGAGGCTGAGGTAGGAGGAGCATTGTGAGTTCGAGGCCGACTTGGGCTACAACGCGAGCACAAGGCCCGCCTGAGCTACACAGTGCGACCCTGCTTCAAAAAAACCAGGGCCGGGAGTTTGGCTCAGTGACTTAAGCGCCTGTCTGACAGGTGCGAGGTTGTGAGTTCAATCCCTGGTGCCGCAAAAAAAAAAAAAAAAAAAAAAAAAAAAAAAAAAAAAAGGCCCTCACCAGATATTGGCCCTTTGACCTTGGACTTCCCACTCTCCAGAATGGGGAGCCAATGATCTCCTGTTGATAGCAGTCTGCAGTGTTCTCTTACAGAGCACAAAGCAGCCTAGGACACATCCCCTCTGGCCTCCTCTATCGCCAGCTGCATAGCCCTGGGCAAAGGTACCCTCGCTCTGATTTCCTTTCATGGAGGATGAGGCCCCAGCCTCCTACTCACTCTGGGCTCTCTCTGTAAGTGATGGTCCAGATTATTATAGACCTGAGTGGCAAAGTGGAATCTAGGTTTAAATCCAGGTTTCTCCACTCTCTGTGTGACCTTGAGTAAGTTGCTTCTCTGAGCCACTGTAAAATTGAGTAACAGAGGTAGGGAGAAAGTGAGTTACCACAATAATGATGACAGCAGTAAGAGCAGCTCCACCTTCACCTGACAACTTAGGCTGCGTAAGAGACCTGCAGGCAGGTGAAGAAGAGGCCTTGATTTATACAGGTGGACACTGAGCCCAGAGAGGCGAAGTGACTTTCCCAGCTGGAAAACAGTGGAGCTGACATTTGAACCCCAATCACCATGCTCAGGGAGAGGGAGACACTGGGTAAGGGCCAGTTCCTTTCTGCCAGCAGAATCCCATCAGTAGAATTCTGGCAGAGACCATAGATCCAAATCATGCTAACATGTGCTGGCCCTCCCATTCATGTGAGGCTGTCAATGGATTTTCAGTTTACCCAAAGGAACCTGATCCTCTACCCTGGGTCTGTGCTGTCTCTAACTTCTTTGCAGCTTTCTCATCTTTCTCCAGCAGTTCACTCAGCTCCAGCAACACCGGCTTTCTTAATTCTCAGACTCACCAAGCGCTTTCCTAACTCAGGGCCTTTACACTTGCTGGGCCATCTTCCTGGAATGTGTTTCTTATTCTGATCTTGGCACCAATGTCACTTCCTTGGGGAGTCTTTCCTTGGATCTTTAGTCTGCAGTAGGCGGTCCCTGTATAACATGGCAGCCTGGCTGTGTTCCTTGCAGAACTTACCTTGGTCATAGGTGATGTTTGTTTGCATGTTTATTTCTGCCCCTTCCTCCCCAATGGTGAGCTCTGTGAGCACCCCTGGGATGGCCTTATTCAAGGCTATATCCTCCATGGCAACCATGATGCTGGCACACAGTGCTCAGTGACCATGTGCCACGAGCTTCCTTTCTCAGCACTGTCAGGTAGGGGTTGGGGGAAGCAGCACAAGCGGTCACTGCAAACCAGGAAGGAAAAGTGACTTGTCAGAGGTCACCTAGGCTAAACAACAGCATGGATCCTGGCTGAGAGCCCCTTCCTCTGCAGCATTGCCTGGCTCCACCAGGGAGGCTCCAGGCTGCTGCTTGATATTCTGCCTAGGACTGCTTAGATGAATAAAATATTTATCTGTGGCTGGAGGTTTGCAGAAGACGTTGAAGATGGATCACGTTTTCATGTGCCTATGAAATGTAATTGGATTCATTGTAGAATATTTGGTTTCTTGGAACAGACACATCATTTGCTCAAGGAGTGGCAGCCTCTGCCACCCAGGATCGGGTGGGGCCTGGCTGGACTTCAGACGCCCACTGTCCAGGCCAGGCTGGGTCTCTGGTTGCTAGGGCTGGAGGTTGCCAGGGGAAGTCTGTCTGGTCTCTCAGTGGAATGGCCTCATTTCCTCTGAGGTTCTCAGCTCTGACTCCTCAAGAAAGCATGTCCCTTGCCTACCCCTTGCACAAGGCCTGGCGACAGCTGCTTGCACCTTTTCTTTTGTCCAAGTGTCACAGTCCCCTATCCCTGCTCTCCTGCCTTCATGCTTTCCCTGTGCCAAAGAAAGATTTTCCTGAAGTTTCAAGTTCTTCCTCCACACTTTCTACATGGACAAAGGCATGCCTCTTTCCTTCCTGGACCTCAGTTTCTCCACCTGAACAGAGCGAGGTAGGTTCCAGTAGTTTTCAAATCCAATCAATCCTAGTGGACCTCAAATACCATTTTTTTCTTTTGTTTTTTTGAGACATGGTCTTGCTATACAGTTCAGGCTGGCCTTGAACTCTCTTTGAAGCCCAGGCTGTCCTCAAACTCATGGTGATCCTCCTGCCTCAGCCTCCTGAGTGCTGATATCACAGGTGTGTACCACCACGTCTGGTTCTCAAATACCATTTTTATGGGGAATATTTTGTAGTGTCCCTCTTTACTCTCCTGAAATCAAAGTCACAGATATTACCTACCCACACGCATAAGTAAAAAATAACAATGCCTTAACAAAGGAGAAGTAAAAGAAAATGAACTTATAAAATGACACATATTATTAAGCATGAAGAGTGAGACAACCCCTAGAAAACATGATGTAGGAATCAGATGTGGGCACCTGCACACAGAACGGGTGACAGTTACAAATGTAGACAGAGATGAATCAGCTACTCAAATATCAGTACCTCAAGTGGGAAGGCTGTTCTTTCTAACAAGGTGACTGACTCTTGGCAAAGTTCTGAACCAAAAGACAAAGAACATCCCTTCCTTGGTGTGTGCAAGAATCGTTTCTGGGGTATTAAGATCAGGCAGGAAATATTTAGTGCTTGTATGTGAAAATAGGAGAGTCCAGGCTTAGGCAATTATAAGTGAGTTCCTCCCCCTCTCTCCCCAGGAATGGCTGGCAGGATATTTGAGTCACATGGGATGCAAGTGGGATGACTCCTCAGCGTGAGAGGCTGGCTAGCACATTATAAATCCCTGTCTTCTAAATGCTTATAGTACCAACCCAAGTACTGTAGCAACAAGAAATGGCCCCTAGGGGGCGGAGCTGCCCCCAAGCCTCAGGGGCACAGCCTCAATGGCAGGTAGAGCTCACCACCACCATATTTGCTGCATCTGTGGCAGACATGGCTAACTGCAACTTCACTTTCTCAGCAATCTTCAAATCTGTACTCTGAGTAACCCACTGGAATTGGCTCACGAGCAGAAACTTGGCTCAGAGTAGATACTCCTTCAACTCCTGCAAATACTTATTGACCATGACAGAGCTAAATGAAGGATCTGCCAGGTTCTTTTCAGCTTCACCCATGAAGGCTCCAGGCTTCCTTGTCTGCCTCTTGTTCAAGGCCCACCCACGGCTCCCTGCGGCAGGCAGAATGCAGCTCTGCCCCTTGCCCGATGATAGCATCCCTCTTTGAATTGATATAATGACAGACACAAGCAGAGCACTTTGGAGATTGCAAAGCAGGCATGGTCCCATTTGATCCTTACACAGCATTTGAGGCAGGCAGGATAGAAGGCATCAGTCCCATTTTACAGATAAGGAAACTAAGGCTCTTCAAGTACAAGTGTCTCACCCAAGGTCACACAGCTGGATTCTATTTTCTCATCTGTACAATGGAGACAACAGTATCTCCTTTGCAGAGCTGCTGAGAGGATTAAATGAGTCAACCAGCATATTACTAGAATATATATGCAGTAGTAAGAACTTGATAGATTTCACCTGGCATTAAAATTGCAGGAGTCCCAGCTCCTGCCACTTGAAAGCCCTTCTCTCTGGTTATGTTATGTTCTGTAATAAACATCATTCCTCCATTACCTCAACCAGATTTATCTTACCTTTCCTGGGTTTCTAGAAAGTTCTATCAGTGTTTCCATTTTTTTCTGAGTTATTCCTTACCTCTTATGCCTTTGCCCATGCTGTTCCCTGTGGCTGGAATGCTCTTCCTATCTTGCCTTCCAGTCTAACATTTCCCTCTGTAATAAATGCCTCCTCCAGGAGGTCTTCCCTGAGATACACTGACTGGATCAGGGGTTACCCTGGCTTCCACAGTCCTTGGTTCTTCTCTCTAACATACCAAAATTGGCATTGAATGTTAAGAACAGAAAGTCCTGACCCCAACAATTACAAAATACCTGTTTTTTTCAAACACTTATGTAACATTTACAAAAATGAGCTACAAAACAGGTCTCAACAAATACCACAGAAACAATGCAATGGCCTCAATGGAATAACAAAAGGTAACTAAAACTCACCTCCTGAGTTTGAAAATTTAAAAATACACCTTTCTAAATAACTCATGGGTTGAAGAAGCCAAATGAAAACAAGAAAACATTAGAACTGAATGACAGTGAATTTACAATATATCAAAATTGTGAGAAGCAGCTAAAGCAGTACCTAGAGAAATATAGACTTTAGTGCTTACACTAGAAAAGAAAACAAGACTGAAAGGTAATGTAAACATTTAACTCAAAAAGTTAGAAAAGGAACACTAGAATAGAGGCAAAGTAGGAAGCAGGGAGTAGTGAATTCTACACACATCTCCCTCCATGCACCAGAGAGCATGTCTGGGTGCCCAGCCCAGCCCAGTTCAGCTCAGCCCAGCCCAGCCCAGGGTTACAGTCAGAGGCTATTGGTAAATGCAGGTGAATAAATGCACAATGTGGCTAGAACACATTTGGTCTTTCCCCATTCCATTTTCTTTGTCAGTGTTTCTCAAGATGAGTTCTTAGAGCACCTGAGTTACATGGCACCACCCATCTCTAAGGGGGAAACCACAGAACCTACATTTTTTCTACAAGCTTTTGGGTGATTCCATGTGTACTGACCTTGAGGCACAGGGACGTTGTTATGGTTTGTGAATAGAAGTCCCCCCAAAGCCTCATGAAGTCATAGGGCTTTTTCAGAGGTGGCTGAATGTGGAGTTTGTGCTGCTGGGATTAAGAGTGTGTGATTACTAAATCAGTCCACTGATTAGTTTGGCATGGTTCCTGCTAGGATTGAGTCTGAGTACTACATTTGCCCTAGGGCCGGTAGGCTGCATACAGTATAAGGAGTCTTATCTCCCCCTTTGTTGCTTTTGCTGTCTCGCCTGCGCTATGAACTGTTCTCTTCTGTGGCGGCCTTCTGCCAAGCTACCCTGCCTTGGAGCCAGCTGATCATGGTCTGAAACCTGTACAAACTGTGAGCCAAGTGCACCTTTCCTCCCTTAATTTTGGGTACCAGGTATTTTGTCTCAGCAATGAGAAAAGGAACTAAGACAGATGTCTTGGGAAAACCTGAGTCAGGTGTGTCTGTCACGGGAACCCACCCTTCTCCTTAGGGACCTTCCTCCTCACTGTTGTTTTCATAGCCAGCTCCAAACCACTTTAGAAAAATCATGTTCCAAATCCAGGCTTCTGTTTACTTGTAATATAGGAATAAAGGTGGTTATTCCTCTGTATCAGTGCAAGATTTTTCATCCTAGCATCTCCTCTCTGGCGCATAGGTAGCTTCCTGTTACAGGGTGGGCTGTCATTCTTAAAAGGGCACAGCTCATAAAAGATGTCCTCTCTTTTCAAACCATTTGCATATAACTACCTGGAAGGGCAGGCAGGGCTTTATTAGATATCTTGTTTTATAGATAAAGATACTGAGGCTGATCACAGCTGCTTTGGGGGTAAGAAGTCTTCAGTGTGCCCCTGGAATCACTCCAGGGGAAGGCCAGAATTCCTGCCTAACCCTTTCAGAATCCTGGAGTGTGCATGTGAGTGTATGTTTGCTGGGTGGGTGGGGTTATGGTTGGGAACCCTTGACCCCATGCTTTCTGGGACATTAAGCCTGGAAGATGTCTCAAGTTGCTCAAGTGATCTCACTCACTGCACTTCCAGGGTGCTGGGGGTAGGGGGTGGCTTTAGCAAGGGTCCGTAGGGCTCATACCCAAAGCCCCCAGCCTTTCTCCTCTGCATGGACTGTATCCTTCCTCAGCAGGTCGAAGCCTCACTGCCATGCTATTTAAATGGAGCTCCTAGGATCACTGCGTTTGCAGGTGGAAACCTCTGAGCTGGCAGCAAGTGATAGGAGTGGAGGCTGGAGACGGGCAGGCTTGGGTTCCAGCCCAACTGGCCCAGCCAGCTTCAGGGAATGTGGACTTCTTAAAGCCTTTTGCACTTATTCATAAAATGGGAATAATAATCATGGCACCTATCTCACCAACTTGACTGTGAGGGTCACAGCAATCACACGTTGAACTTTCTACAGAGAGTGGGCTAAACTTACTGAGTCCCTACTCTGCACCATGGCCCAGAGTAGTGATACTGTTATGGCTGTTAGGAGCCCTCAAGTCCCAGGTTCTGGTTTAGGTTCACTCAGTTGGTCACTGAACAGCAATCTACTGGGCACATATTATGTGCTAGGCAGTGAAAGCTCTGAGGTATAGCAGCAAAGACCACAGCCCTGCCCTCAGAGAGCCTCCACGCCTGCTGGGAGACAGGCAGACAGATGAATGTATAATGTAATGTTAGATAACAACACCTGGGAGCAAATCAGAGCAGGTGAAGAGAGCTGGGTGTGACTGTTGGTGAGGAAAGGCTTTTGGGCAGAGGTGAAGGGTTGGATCTTGTTGGTATCTGAGGAAGGAGCGTGCCACGCGGCAGCAAGCACAAAAGTGGGCATGTGGCACGTGTGCATGAATGTGCACGCGTGTGTTGGGCCAGGGGGCTAATAACAGGGGGCCAGTGTGGCTGGAGCACAGGGAACCAGGGAGGACATGAGAGCCAGGGCCACTCACATAGGCCCAGGAGCCACAGTAAAGCTTGGGTCCCTCCCAACGAAGCATGATCCTCAGGCTGCAGCGCCTGCTTGGAGGAGCTGAGTTCCAGCCCAGGCAGCTGCTCGCCAGCACCCACTCTTTCCATGTGGCCTCAGCAAGTGTTGCTGCAACCTGGAGTCGGTCCTGAAAGAGAGGTGTGTCTAGGGAGAGACCCCCAACCCCAGGCTTTCAGAAGCCTGAGCCCCAAGGATGTGGGAGGCAAAGCAGGTCGAATGTGGGTCACAGAGAAGCCGGGCGGGGCACCGGAAGGGGTGGGGGAGGCAGCCGCCTGGGGCCGGGCTGCGGGGGCGGCCTCTCCATGGAGACGCATTTAGAAGCACCACTGGAATTACTCACGGCGCCCGTGCGCACACGTGCGTGCACCCAGGGCCATGTGCGCCACACACCACAGAGCCCACGCATCCCGGAGCAGCTCCAAAGCCACTCCATGAATGACGTCATAACCCAGTGGGGATCCATCTCAGGAGCAGGGTGAGGGCAGAGTCCAGGAGCGCTCCAGGGCCAGGGCCTCTCCTCATCCCTGCAGCCTTGCAGCCCCAGGGTTAGAGCCACAGAGCGGGCCCCAGTCACCCATCTGCCAACATCTCTCCAGGCTCTGTAGGGAGCATGAGAAACATGGTCCCTGCCCTTAGGGTTGCCCAGCCAGTCTCTCAGGGAAGGGGGGTCAGAAACACAGCCACACAGATGGGTGGAAGTGACAACAATGACCAGAGAGAGCCCCAGAAGTGTGTCAAGGTCCAGGAGAGCACTTGATGGGCAGGGTCAGACTAAGCTTTCTGCAGAAAGTGGGCCTTGATCTGAGGTCTGAAGAATGAGTAGACATAGACAGCGTGAGGGGTGCATGTAGATTCCCAGGTTTAGAATACAGGACCGGTGTGGTATGGAGGGACAAGCAGGGACCCAGTGAAGCCAGCCTTCCCTGTGAGGACAGCAGGGCCCAGGGCTGAGGCTGGAGCTGCCGCAGGGCTGTCGAGGGACAGCCTGGAGTTGGAGTACATACACTCACTGTGTGACGCTGGACAGGTCATCTTGCTGTCTGAGCCTGTTCCTCATCTGGACAGCGGAGACTGTGTCTCATTTCAAGACAAGTTTCAAGTGCAGGCACAGAATAGCTATGGGATGATGGATCCTCTGCTTCCTTCCTTACCCCGTGCTAGCTCCAGCCTTGCTTTCTCACTTTGCTTACCCTTTTGGGGCTGTTCTTTTTGTTTTGTTTTGTTTTTTTTAAGGTCTCATTATGTAGTTCAGACTGGTCTTGAACTCACTGTGTAGCCCAGGCTGACCTTGAATGCATGGTAATCCTCCTGCCTCAGCCTCCTGAGTGCTGGGATTATAGGTGTGCACAACCTCATCTGGCTTCTCACCTGGTCTTTAAAGAAACTGGTCCAATCTCCAGGCTGGGGATTGGCAAGCTGTATCTGGCTCAGTCTTATAGCAGTGGGATCACCCTGACATGTCCCATTGCTAGGTCCTAGCTAGTTCCCTCCCCAGAACCCCTCACCCTGAGCTCCTTTTAGAGGCCTAGAGGGAACAAGGACAGCAATCCAGGCCAGTCCTGCCCTCCCCCACTCTCCTGAGGCTTCCAGGTCACCAGAACATCTCCTGAACGCACCACACATCATGATTTAGCAGCCCCTGGGGACAGATTTGCTTCAGGATCTAGCAGATGAGGACACTGAGGCCTCAGAAAGATCGAGCTAGCCGGGATCGTACAGGGAGTGAATGAAGCAGTCAGGGTTCCAACCAGGCACTTCAGGCCTCCCTGGGCTCTTGGCCAGGTCCTATTCTGCAGGTCCTCTCCTGGTGTTCTTCATCCCCTTCTGTATTCTAACCACTCCTGCCCTGATGACTCTGAGTGCTGCAGTACTACTACACCCCTGAGCTCTTGACCAAAAGTGAGGACCTCATGGAGGTCACACAATGGCCACAACTTCTCTCCATTCATGGCCCTCAGCCCACCTGGCTTCCTTTTCCTTCCTGAGACACACTGAGGCCTCAGGACCTTTGCACAGGCTATTCCTTCTACCAAGAATGCTGTTCCCTGGACACTCACATAGCTATTTTTCTGCTTTGTTCAGGGCTCAGCCTTAATGCCACCTCCTCAGAGAGGCTTCCCTCTGAAACCCTCCCCACTCTCATGTTCCCCAGCCCTTTCTTTACAGTAGTTGTCCATATACTTTGCTTATTGTCTTAACTCTTCCACTAGACCAACACCCTTGTGAATGCTGGGTCTGGGTCTGTTGCAATATCCTGAGGCTGATTCAGTGCTTGAAACACAGTAGGTGCTTAATAAATATTTGTCAGGTGAATGGATGAATAATTGAAGGGGCAAACAAAGGAATGAATGACCTGCCATCCTGAGGACCTGCCACCTCATAGCTGCCTCTCAGGAGCTCCCCAGATCTCCTCTGGCAGTTTTACTGCTCCTGTGTGTCCGTCCAGGGGCAGCCCTTGCTGGACCCTGAAGTCCCCTGCCTCCCCCTCCCTGGTTCCAACAGTTCCTCCCCCTCCAGCACACTGGCCAGGCTGGCAGTTCCTTCTCTGAGCCACATCTCAGATCTGCCCATTTCATTCTCCCTGCTGCCTCAGCCCCCTACCTGGCCATCTTCCAGAAGGATCACTGCAGCCCAGCCCTTCAATTTCAACACCTGACTGTGGCTCCTGCCCCCCTCACTCCCAGAGGTGACCACACAGCCCACTAACAAGGGGCCTTTGTGACGTGACTCACAGTTTCTGCAACCTCAACTGCCACCACAAACCCAGGCTTCTGCCCGTGACAGCCTGTGGGCGTCCAGCCTCCAGACCTCTACACAGCAGTTCCCGCTGCCCGCAGGGCCTTCTCTCTGGGATCTGCCTGGCTGATCACATCCCAGCTCTGCACCACCTTCCCGGGGACTCTTCTCTGCCTGAGCGTGAGCCGCCTCCACTCCCGACCCAGGCCACGCTGCCCTCAGCCTCTGCCCTGCAGCCCAAACATTCACTGAGTTCTGACCACATGGCAGGCAGACCCTGTCCTAGGACCTGAAATGCACTACCTCACAGCCTCTGCATGGGTAAGGACAGGGACACAGACACAGAGGTTAAATGACTCGCCCAAGGTCACAAGTGAGTAATAAATAGAGTCAAAATTTGAACCAGATATACCTGACTCTAGAAATTGTAAACTTTGACGGCAGGGATCATATTCGGCTTTTCTTCCTGGATAATCAGAGCCTAACACACAGGGCTGTGCTCAACAATAAATGTCCCAAAGGGAAGCATTCTGACAACAGGGCAGAAATTGTAGGGACAAAGATGATGGCACAATCTAAGAAAAATCCTGAAGGTACAAGGGTCTGCCTGGGACAGAGGGAACTTGATTGCAAGCAGAGATAGAGGAGTGAGAAGAATGCGAGGGGAGCAATTTGCCTGGTAAGAGGTGAGCTGAAGACCACCAAGGTCTCCGGCTTATTGGTGAGCAATGTTGTGCAGGGGGCTATTCAAAGGCACAGCCCCGAGCCATTCTTTGCCTGTCACCCAGGTGCCATGGCCCAAGGTGTGAAGTTAGGGAAAGTTTACATGAGTTGCATTTTCTTCAAAGTGGCAGCCTTAAGCCACTCCCCTTCCAGGGTGACCTGTATTCTAACAGAGATCTCTAGCTAACCCGAGGGGCGTGCCTTCAGGCACTGTGACAGGCTGTTATGAAAGCCACCACAGTCCTGTCCATTTGTTTAGGGGACACTGGCTGTGCTGGGGATGGGGTTCGCACTGAGAAGCCTGTCTCTGCCAGGCCTTTTGCTACGCACCTCACTGAGTCCCACTCCACAGTGCCACAGATTTGTGGGGAGGGCAACACTATGTCCGGAAGACAAAGAGACCAGTGCTCAGCGCTAGGCAGTGACTCACGCAGTGCCCAGTCTGCCTCCAGTGCCCAGCCCCTTTCACTCAGCCAGCTCCATGCTGCTGGCAATAGCTTCCCAGTCTGATAGGGCTCGGGAGAGGGGCAGTGCCAGAACACAGGAACTGAGACTTCAAGGGGTGACAGGTGGCCTGTGATGAGGGCCCTGTGTGGTGGATGTGGTTTGAAGTTCTTGGGGCTTCAGAGGATGCAGAGAACCGCTCTGAACCTGGTCCCTGGGGCTGGCTGTATCGTGAAGGACACAGATTTTATAAATATCTCAGCTCTTGCCAGGGGTCACGTGGTGTGGGGGAATTAGGAGGCAAATTAGGAGGAGGGGGAGAGTTTCAGCTGTGCTGGGGGCCCCTTTGGGCATGCAGAGGAGTTCACATCAGGGCGGGCAGGACTGAGTAGCTTTGTCTCTCATCCATGGCTGCTACTGAGCTTAAGGCTGGGTATGGGGCAGGTGTTTGAGGCAGAACATGGGGGCACAATCTGAACACAGGAACCACTGGCCTACATGGTGGGAATCCATATAGCTGGATTTCCAAAAGTTAGGGGGGCTGACCCCACTACTCATGTCCACAACTGTCAACTATCTGGGTCAAGGCCAGATCTGGTCTGGGGGCCAGGCTGGGACTAGGGTCAGGTTCAATCTGGGATAGAAGCCAAGGCTCATTGTGTATCCAGGACACCCCAAAATGGGTTCACCTCTTACACTTAGTCTTCCTTAGGGACAAGCTAATGCTCCTTCTGCCATGACAGAGGCCCCGATCTAGGACTCTCCTCTCTCCAGGGAGGAGTGATGAGCATGAGCTCAGTGTGACTAGAGAGGAGGGCAGTGAAGGCATCCCCCCACCAGGGGGCTGCTATTCTGGGCCTCTGTAAGTCACAGCGTGGGAGTTAAATATAGGGGGACATCACGTGGCAGGCTGTAGGTGGTTAATGACCTTGTGGGAAGCGAGTCAGAACCCAGAGCAGAAGGCAGGGGGATGGGGGGCAGGAGAAAATGAGCTTAGGTCAGGAGAGAGGAGGCATGGGGTTGAGGCCTGATAGGTCCCCTGCCCTCTCTGTGACTTCAGGCTCATGTCTGCCTTCTCTGCGCCTCAGCTGTCCCATCCTGGGGTGTACTGCTAAGCCACACTCCCTAAGCTCCCTCAGCTCTAACAGGCTGCAGGCAGATGCTCCTTCCCCAGGCAGGGCTTGGTGGGGTTCTAGTGACCTTTACTGTCATCTCCAGGGGTTAAAGTCTCCTCCATGAAGCCTTTCCCCAGCAGACATTCACCCTGGGTCCCTTGGTGCTGAACGCACACTTCCGAGCCCCCATCCAGCCTGGAGCCCACTCTGCTATGTGGCAGGGCAGGCATGGTCCTGGTTGTCTCCCACATCAGACTGGGAGACCAACAGCTCAAGCACTGTCACTTGCCCTTTGGTATCATGGCCTCCAGAGCCCCAGAGTCATGGCTCTTCTGAACTTCAGACTTGCTGGAGACTGGAACTGTAGCAGCCCCTACTGCTACTGTATGTAAATGAATGACCCAGAGAACACAGTCAGTCTGCACACAGCTGGGCAAATACTTGTCTTCTTTTCCTTTCAAGGACACTGAAAGTCATATTCCTTCTTGCTTTCCTTTTTTTCTTAGTCTCCTAGGAAGCTCAGAGGCAAATTTATAGCGTATCTTTAACAAAGCATAACCTAAAATGATTTCATTTCTCTCTTGATCACTTAAGAAAAAATGAGAAGAAAAGGAAAAAAAGAGACAAGAGTGGAAATCTTCACAGCTTAGACTCAGGGCTGAAAGTGATAATTAGTAGTGTTCATACAGAGAGTACCTACTCAGTGACAGGCCTTAGCTAAGGCTGGGACCTGCCATTCATCATCTCCTGTCATCCCACTGAACAAAAGAGGCACAGAGAGGTTATCTGACTTTGTTTCAGCCACAGAGCTAGTAAGTAGAAGAGCAGAATTCTAACCCAGCATGTCTGAGCCAAACTCAAACATGCTACATGGCTTACCACAGAAATTTAGTCCTTGACCAACATAGAGGGAAGTGGGGCTAATGAGTGTGGAAGTAGAGTGAAGAGGTGAGATAGAAGGGAGACGTCTGCTCTCTGAGGACAACGAAGGGTGGGTGGAGGAGGAAGCACTGTGTTCCATGGGCGCCAGGAGGCCAGCTCCAGCTCGGTGTAAGACAGCACCACTAACGATCAGAGCCCCTGCTCAAAGGAGCGGGCTACCTTGCCTGACGTGCCTGGTAATGTCCTGCTACAGAATCCATCCCTGGGGCTGCCCATTCGGGACCCTCCTGTCTTTCAGGAGCCATTCCTATTCCCCATTCCCCATTCCTATTCTCTAATAAATTTTTCTAATCTTAACCTCCAAAAAAAAAAAAAAAAACAAACCCATTCCTGGCAAGAGATGAAATGGGAGGATATTGTGAAAAAAAGACTCAATTATGTTGATCAAACATAACTGACATAAGAAGGCAAGGTGCTCATCCAATTGCCTATCAAGCCATTAACTGCCTGTGGAGGTTCTCAACAGCAATAGGGCCGCCCTCCTGGGGCTTCTTTGGAAATGACCAGTACATGTGAGTTGTAACAGTGCGTGTGAGTGTGAGGTGTCAGAGTTCCACCAGCACTCAGTGTCAAAGATCGATTCAGGGATGTTCAAGAACCTATAAAGAGGAGCCAGGTGTGGTGCTGCACACCTGTAATCCCAGCACTTTGGGAGGCTGAGGCAGGAGGATTACAAATTTGAGCCCAGTCTGGGTAATTTAGCAACTTAGTGATATTCCTCTCAAAATTAAAAATACAAAAAGGGCTAGGAATGAATGTTGCCTTGTGCAAAAGCCCTGGATTCAATCCTCTGTAACACAAGAAAGAAACAAACAAAAACCTATAATGAGTGAGACAGTCTTGCCCAAAGAAGAACTGTCCTACTTGAAATGCCAATGCATCCCTGTTGAAAAAACATGAGATTTAGGAATTAGTGTAGAACTGGAACAGACAAAGAGACAAAGAGATCAATGAGACAGAGCAGAGTTCCCAGAAATAGATCCATAAATACATGGGCACTTAAACATAAAACAGAGATGGTATTTCAAATGAGAGAGAAAAGGACAGAGTATTCAATTAATGCTGCTGGGACAATGGGCGAGCCATATTAAAACAAGGTTAGATCCCTACTTCACACCACATGCAAAGCAAAAGACCTCACCTGAATTAAGGCTCTAAATATGAAACATTAAAGGAAAATAAAAATTTAAAAGTATTAAAAGAAAATATAGAGATCTTTATGACCTTACATGGGGGAGGCCTTCTTAAGCCAATTGCAGAGAAGCAAAAGCAATTAAAAAGGAAAATGATATGTTTTTACCATCATAAAATTGTAAACTTCTGAATGAAGGACACTGAGAAGAAACACTTACAACAAATATAACAAGGATTAATATCCACATATATAAACCACTTTTACAAATTAATAAGAAAAATATAAGTGAATCATAAAAAATTGGGCAAAGTAACATGAGGAGATTCGGATGAACATTAAACACTTAATGAGATACTCAGCTTCTCTCACAGTTGGCGATGCAAATAAAAACAAGACATTTTCTCCCAGGTTGGCAAAATTAAAGAGTTATGGTGAGATGCTGAGGATGTGGGAATGCAGAAACACCAGAACACGGGTGCAAAGTGGCACTGCTACCTCAGAGGGCAACTTGGCAGTGTTTATTAACGGAAAATCACACATCCACAAGGGTGTTCAGGGCAGCACCTTGAACCAGAAAGCCCAGAATATCCATCAGTAGCAGGATGGGCTAACACATGGGCATACAATGCAAATCCTATTTGGCAGGAGAAATAAGTGAGCTACACTTGTACTTGGGTAGATCTCAGTAACATAATAGAAGTAAAATGTAAAGATAATTAATTGATCAAACATAATAGACAAAAGGAAACTATTCAAGTAGCCCTTCCCAAAACATGGGTTTGGGAAAATTCCCTCTATGCTGGAATTCAGCCTTCCTTCCTTCTGTCCCTCCCTTCTCTCACCCTGTCTCCATATGCCTTCCTTCACCAAGCATGCCTGCACTGTGCTGAGGGGCACTGGAAATGAGCTCAAGGTCCTAAGCTGCTGTGGAAAAGACCTTGCTATGATTCCAGCCCCCATTAGGACCCCTCAATCCTGGTCCAACACTAAGCCCTCTTCTCAGACCATGTGTCACATGCTGTCTCTCTGTCCTGGTCCTGCTAACTGCACAGGTTGCTGAGAGATACCCAGGAGAGTGTGGATTCAGTGGCTTTGTCTCCTAAGTGATCCAGGCCTCAGCTGAGGAAGGAACTGTTATGCTAAGGCTTCACCTCCCTTCCCTCTGCTTCCCCCTCCATCATTCCTACCATCTTTCTCTCCTTCCTTTCCCTACTTTGCTTTAGTGCTAGGTAAGGTGAGGGTGGAGGGAACTGCCAAATCTCTGAGTCTAGGAGCTATAGCCTCCTGGGTTGGGTTAGACAGTCAGGTTTCAGGACATAGGCAGTCACAGAGCAAGTGGTCACCTCCTCCCCAAAGTCAAGTGGCTGCCAAGGGCAACAGCCACAGTCACGTCCAGGGCCTCAGATGGCCACAACAGGGCCCTGGAGACGGAATGGCCAAGAACAGCCTAATTAGGCATGACAGTAGCCCCACGAGGCATATTAAGCTTACAGCCATTAGGGTGGTTGGTGGAGGAGCAGCCAGAGCTGGCCTGGCCACCAACCCCCACAGGAACACTTGGCGCTGAGGCTGAAGTCTGCCTGCCTGAAGGAATGTCTGTCAGCTGGGGCTGCCAGGTGCTGCCCTGGCCATGGCCACTGGTCCTGCTGGGAAGTGGCTGTGTGGGCTCAAAGCAGCAGTTCTAGCCCATTTCTGCCTCGGATATTGCAGTGCTACTGTGGTGGTGGTGGTGGGGCTTTCCTCCTTTCTTTGGGCTTTACTCCTACTGACAAGTTAACTTATCAGCCCTTTAACATTGTCTCTTCCAAACCTTCTGGAGCTGGAGAAACAGAGCCCCAGAGATGGTAAGTGACTTGTCTGAGGTCACACAGTTCACATTTTTTTTTTTGAGACAGGGTCTTTCTTCATGACTCAGGCTGGCCTTGAACTCACTGTGAGTCCAGGCTGGTGGCCTGAACTTGTGGTGATCCTCCTGCCTCAGCCTCTTATGTGCAGGGATTACAGTAAGCCATCACATCCAGGTCCTACTTTTGTTTGGACACAACATTAATTTCTCATCTTTTTAGAGCCTAGGCCAGCAAAACGGTACAGTAGTGGTGGCTCAAGTCTTGGGAGAGGAGAGACACTAAAAGAAAGCCAAATCTAGCTGGGTGTGGAGGTTAAAGCAGGAGGATCACAAGCTCAAGGTCAGTCTGAGAAATTTAGCAAGACCTTGTCTCAAAATAAAATTTAAAAAGGGTTGGCTAGGCAAGTACTCTACTCAGTAGTAGGGTACTTGCCTATCATGCACAAGGCCCTGGGTTTGATCCCCAGTTCAAACAAAACCAAAACCAAAACCAAACAGTAAACTCAATCCACGCTGCCCATTTACTCTGCCCTCCTCTGGGCTGGACCAGATGATGCCCAGGATCCTTTCTGGCCTTGGCATTCAAGTCTATAGCTTCCCATCCTCAAGGCCTCTTTCTGGCTAAGTACCCTTAAGACGTGCCTTCCCCTTTCCCTCGATGTCTGCTGGATGAGCCAGTCGCTTCTCCCCAGGTGGTTGTGAGGCTCGAGGGCCTAAGTTTGTCAAGTGCTCAGCACAAAGCCTGCACATACAGATATTCACTAAAGGGTATTATCTTCTTTTGCACACAATCCTTGAGCCTGACAATCCCTTTCGGTCTGGCTCAGATTTCAGAACTTCCAGGAAATCTCACAAGATTCTAACAGTATCCATGTTTAACAAGTTCTTTGTGCAGCCCACCCCTAGCCTGCCAACAACTCTCCTATTATGGCTGAGGAGGCCAAGACAGCAGCTAGAGCCCTTGGGTACCTTAAGTTTCCTAAGCTTCAGTTTTCTCACCTCTAGCATGGGGATTAAATATTAGTACCTCCCTTGTAGGTTGACGTTTAGAAATAAATGGCATATTACATAATAAGTTCTTAAAACGCTGCGTGGTGGATGACAACAGGGGCCCCAGTCCTACCTCAGACATTTCTCAGAGTTGCTCAATGCCAGGGTCAAAGCTTCTGACCTCCCAGCTGGGTCTCCGGAAAACCACAGTCCTGAAAATGATTCATTAAAACTCTCTGAGAACAGAACCATGGACAGCATCCCCAGATGCCGGGACTGGGCCAAACCCTCTCTTCAGCACCACAGACAACGCCCTTGCCATCAGCACCAAGGACAGGAGCCACGGGTACAACGAACCCCAAAGTGCCCAGTGCCCAGGTCAGAATGTCAAAATAACCCCTACACTGTGCTGAGGTGATAGCAAAATCTTCTTCTTTCCGGTTAGTTACCTTACAATTTGTAAGACTGCAAAGGGCTACTTTCAATTCTGGTGCCATTTGCATGTCTTTTATCTCCTAGGCCTGTTTTCCCATGTGTTTTCATCAAGTGAAGTTCCTTGGATTGGGGCAGCCCAGAAAATCTTCAGGGGTACCTGACAAGGAGGACACCCCTCTAGGCTGGCAGAGCCCCTCGAGCCTTCCCTTTTTTCCCTCCTAGCCTCATTGGAGACACAAGTAGTGATGGCCCCTGCATAGAGTATCACAGCCATGTGCAGCAGCAAGGGAGAGACCCGTCGCCACCTCATCTCAAGGGCTGGAATCACTGCCCTGCTCTCAAGATGCTGAATAAAGAGAAAAAGCACTTCCAATCCTTTATCCTGTTCCATTCCACCACTCATTTCTGAGGCTACCTTTTCTTGACTCCTCACCCGTTTGATGAGCATTAGAGTTATTCTTGCCCCAACCACTTCTCTGACATCATAGTTACACATGCGGTCTCAGACCAAACAACCTGAACCAGCTTGAACCTTTCAAGACCTCCAGAGCTTCAGTTCAGACTTCAGCTAAGTCAACAACTCAGTCCTTCTGAGGCAGCGGAGGGGAAGATGAGTCACAGTGAAACACTGGTGTCCTCTTCTTACAACTGGGAAGGAGACCACCTCCTCAGAGTTGTGATAAAATGAGATGATGTGACAAATAATGGCCCTTGCACATAACAGGGCCTCAGGAAGCATCTGTTCCCTCTTCCCAGTGGAAAATATAACAATGGAAAATGATGATAATCACCAACATCGAGTGCCTACTATGTGCTAGGTCAATGTTTTAAAGGGTAAGCAAGGTAAAGATTTGTATACTCTTTTTTTTTTTAAACCAAGGCTCCAATGGGCAAAGAAATCTGCCAAAGGTTATACAGCTAGGCAAGTACCAAATTCTAGGTTGTCCCCCAACCTCCAGATCTCTGATAACTACAATCACTCTCACCTGTCATCTTGAGTGACTGAGCTCAGCCTGTTCACTCTCAGCCCACGTCCAGTGCTGAAGCCCCAGGCCCAGCTGGCCAGGTTCGACAAGTGCCAGACTCACTCCTGGAATGGCAAAGATGAAAGCAGAATCCAGATTCTTTGCTCCCCTCAGCGTCCATGAGGTCCCAAGTGGTCTCACCTGCAATCTCTTCCCACACCTGCATTAGTTTCCTCCTCTCCTTACATGGCAAGCTAGAGTTCAACCCACTCATTGCCTTTCTCTCCTTTTGCTGAAGGAATGGGCTACATGTTGACCACCTCCTCTGTTCAGCCCAAAGAGCTGTATATGAAGTAGGCCCTTAATGGGTATTTCTTCAATTATTTCATTCATTCAATCACTGCTTACTTAGTGGCTAATGTGTGCCAGGCACTATTTCAGGTAGTGGAACCAAAGCAATAAGACAAAGCATATACAAGTAAATGGGCATGCCAACTCTCTGTTAGGAAGGAGACGCTTGAAGAGGAGTGAATCTGCCTACTTTCTTGCCATCTTCTCTACTTACTGTGAGTGCTATAAGGGCAGGTACTGCCACTTTCATGTCCCTGGAACTGTGTACAGTGCCCAAAATACAATATAAGCTTATTAAATGAATGAGTGCAGGTATAGCAGCCACCATTTATTGTCCTGGCACTCAATGTTTCATGCACATTAATTATTTCATGGAATTCTTCCAACAGCCCTTGTGAGTATTTTGAAGTGACTCTTGCTAGCTATCCTGTTAACTCTTTTTTCCTTTTTGCTTGACAGAAGTGCCCCGTTAGAAATAGTAACAATATCAGCTTCCCTTGCAGCTAGGGTGGACATGTGACTGCATCTGGCAAAAAAAATGTAGGCAAAAGTCCACTTGGTGGTGCTTCCAGGGAACCTGTAAGATAGGCAGACTCAAAGCAGGTAGTCTTTACTACCTTTTTCCTGCCCAGCATTCAGGTGAAGCATATGGAGGTACAGCAGCCACTGTGTAGCCGTGGGAGTGAAAGATACATGCTAAGGAGAGCAGAGTGCTGGGCTCTCAGTCACTCATTTGAACTAGTCTACTGGTCCTGGTCTACCAACTTGAATTTTTTTTTTGGTGGTATTTAGGATCAAACTCATGGGTGCTCTACCACTGACCTAGTACTTTTTGCTTTTTATTATTATTTTCTCTTTATACTGAGACAGGATCTTGCTTAGTTGCTAAGTTGCTCAGGCTGTGAACTTGTGATCTTCCTGCCTCAGTCTTCTTCAGTTCCAGGGTTATAGGCATGCACCACTGCCTGGCTTCAGGTTGGATT
Organism: Dasyprocta punctata; assembly: GCA_004363535.1. NCBI lineage: Eukaryota > Metazoa > Chordata > Mammalia > Rodentia > Dasyproctidae > Dasyprocta > Dasyprocta punctata. The sequence goes on along the minus strand of RJWM01015682.1, from coordinate 18,807 downwards.
CTTGTTATATGAAAAAAAGAATCTCCTGACTGTGTGTACAAGTGATATTTGCTTTCTCCTGTTGCATGGAGCCAAATACAATTCCAACTGACTTGCTATAACAGGTAAGGCTCAGAGAGGTCAAGTGATTTTTCCCAAAGTTACGCAGTTAGTACACACATGTCAAATTGGCCAATAGGTCTTATGCTGCAGCTTGTGTGTTATCATCGCTGCTTGTGGAAGCCCCTCCCCCCATCCAGCACCTGGCTCTATTTTGAGACACTTCCTGATCACTCTGGGTTCCTCTGGTGTCTCTCACCCAATCCCATCCCTAACTACTTGCAGGTCCAGATCCATCTCTCCTCTCTTTCCTGTCTCATGTCCCAGGACTCTGCTCAGATGCTGGTCCCAGTGAGATATCTCTCCCAGGGCCGTACTCCTCCTACTGCCTGCAGCATTGTGCACGGCAGATTCTCACTGGTGTCTGTAGACAGCTCTCCTGGTTAGCCCTGCACCACTAGCAGTGTGACCTTCCTCAAGAGCTGTTCTCACAGGGCCTGACTGTGGAGGGCTCAGGGGCTGGCTCCTGCCCACTCCAACATCTGTTCCTGCAGCTCCCTCTACCTTCTACCCCTTGACTCTGAGCGGCATTCACAGTGAAAGCCCCAACTCCTCCTTCAGACCCTGGAGAGGCCCTCTCTGATCACTCTGCCTTGAGTAAGATGCCCATACACTACCAGATGTCACCCCTCTGTAACCCCCAGGTCCATCCAAGCACAATCTAGACTCTTTTGTTAGGTGGCGGTGGGTGTTTTTATCAGCTTCTTGAGGGCAGGAAACAGGCCCATCTTTTCTACCGTTTTCCTCAGTGCCTGGCAGGAGGCCTGGCAATTGGGCTCAATTGGGAGGCACTGAATGAAGCTCAGACTTGCTTCCCACACCTTCCCACCGCCCACTTTCTACTCCAGCCAAACAGAACTACTCAAGGTTCCCCGAAGCCTCCTACCACGGCTGACACCTAATCTCCCCACCTCGACTCTGCCTCCAGCCAGGCTTTGCCTGCCCTTCCCCTTCCCTTCCAGCCATCAGAACCAAGCAGATGGGTATTCTGGACTACCAGGGGACAATGAGACCTTGGGACAGAGAGAGGTGGGTATGTGGTCACCTATACTCTCACCCTGGATGTAGTGGCTTCCACCTGTCATTCTTGAATTTATTTCTGCCTAAGACTGAAATGCCTCAATATTTTTTCTGTACCATAGCTGTGGCAAAGAAGAAAGAAAACCACTATCTTTACTGAGCCATTTAATGTGCCAATAACAGTGAACACGACAACAAGAATAATAACAGTGGCTAGGATTTGTGGAATGCTTGGTGTGTGTCAAGCACCATCCTAAGGGTTTTAATCAGACAGGTCCTGCTATTTTTCCCATTTCATAGATGAAAAAGAGGCTCAGAGAGGTGGAGTTACCTATGGAAAGTCATAGAGACAGGAAGTGGTCTGGAGCTCTGCTCCCCCTGACTTCAGACCTGCTGTCTGCCAGTTTGCGCAGGGCCACACCCAGTCTGTAGGGGAAGAGCCTCCCCATGGACCTTGTGCTGCCTCGGAGCAAAAGGTGGCGAGCCCCAAGTGGCCAGAAGGGCTGTCAGGGGGGAGGGTTGGGCTGGTCACTCACCTTCCTCTGCACGGCCACAGGCCAGCGCTACAGCCCCCCGGGGACCAGGCCAAGAAGTTGCAGGGTGGACGGAAATCAATGAGCCTGGGCTCTGCTTCCTCACTAAGGCTGAAGATTTTCCCAACAGCCTGGGCCAAATTTATCTGCCAATCCCCCAAAGAGCTGGTTCCAGCGTCTGTCTGGAAATGTCAGCCCGTGTGGTTGGGGGAACGCGAGGAGAGTTTTCCTCTAAATAGCAGGAAGCATATGGGAGGCGGATGGTGCCCGCCACCCCAACCTGCCAACTTTTGCTCAAGTGGGAGCTAAAAGGGGCCCAGAAGGGTCTGGAATTCCCACTCCCTCCTGAGGAGAGGGAGCCAGAGACAGAAACAGCAGCAGTGAGAAGGGCAGAAAGTGGGTTTTGAAGGGCAGCAGGCAGGAGCACCCTAATGGGAAAGGGTGCCATGGCTCTCTGAGGGAAGCACCCAGGGATCTGATGCATGAACACGGGGTAACAGCTGCTGCTCACTGAGCACTGGCTGTGTGCCAAGCCTGGGCTCAGCACTTTGTTTAAATGGTTTCACTTAAACTCTGTGACCAACACTAAGGTAGGGGCCCTTATTATTCCCACATTACAGATGAGGAAACAGGTGGAGTTGTAAGAACTTTATTCATGAGTAAAGACCTTTCACATCCTCAGTTTAGTCACTCTACTGACTTTGCTAACCTGTGGTGCAGCAGCTGCTTGAATATTCCCACTTCTGGGGAGGTCACTACCTTGACAGTTAGTCCATCTGCAGAGGGCTCATTGCACTCAAAGGGTTTTCCTAGACTGGGCTGGAATTTCTTCCCTGTGCTTTTCCCATGAGTGCCAAGCACTCTCCCAGCGGGCATCCTCCGGTTCCCTCCTCCAGGCCCTGTCTGTTCTCGTCCAGCTGCCACAAGTGGAGCTGGGCATCTGGTGAACCAATATGTTCCTTTGTCCACCTCTGCCCTGACCAAGGAAACCAGAGAATCCTGTCACCAACCACTTCCTGGGTGCTGGGTACCGTGCAAGCTTGTCCCAGCCTTGGGGAGGTGCAAACACCACCTTCACAGAGGAGCAAGCAGAGGCTCTGTGGGGGGAGGAGACTTGCCTCCGGCATTTGGCAGTCATGAGGGGACCTTGGAGGCTTCAACAAGCTGCCTTTCTAAGTCTCATGAAATGTCCCTACCTGGGGACACTGACCCAGCCTTTGCTGTCATCTGGACATGGGTTCACAGAGCCCCTATGCCCACACCAGCCTCCTCCCAGGGTAAAACACGACCCTTTCTCCCGATTTCTGGAGCACTCAGTCTCTACATCTTACTGCTCCTCCCTGATACAGGCCTTCTGTGCCGTTCCCAAGATCCTGCCCTCCCTGTTGTCAATCCCAACGCCAGCCCATAGCCAAGCGCTTTCTAACACCCTGTCATGCCCTTGACTCTCTTCTACCTTAACGATCAAATTTCAACTGTGCAGCCCAAGAGTGGAGGCCTTTGGAGCTTCAGCCTCATGGACTGTGGACTCCAGTCTCCCTGCCATGCCTTGTGCTCCCAGGCTGACCACCTGACAGAGGCAGGTGAGGTCACCACGGAGCCCAGTCCTCCCTGGGTCACCCCGCCCAGCGTTTTTCCTGGGAGAACCCTACACATCCTTTACTTTGCACTCAGCCGAACGGTGTCAATTGCTTTGGCCCTGGAGATCCCCGGGCAATCAGCACCTCCTTCTGCTTTCTTGGGTGTCACCTGTCATCGGTAATGGAGATGAAACATTTTGTTTAGATGGTTTCACTAAAGCTTTGTGACCAACTCCAAGACAGGGGCTGAAATGGTTGAAATGGGGGTTCCAGGAGTGGAGCTATTCTAGTGCTTCTTTGTAGTCTGGTGTCTGGTCCAGCACCTGGCACTTGAGAGGCCATAATCAATATTAGTGGAGTGTGAGGATGGATGACTAAATGGGGACCACGGAGCACGATGAAATATTGAGGTGACCCATAAGACATGGCTCATGTGTGTCATAGCCTTGATCAGAAACAAACAAACAAAAAATGCTGCTGTCAAACAGTTATAAAACATTGATTAATGAGAATTTAAAAGGGTGTCAGGATGGGTTTTTCCCAGAAAAAAAACTGATAGCCCAAGTACTGTAGATGAAGTGACCAGATCTCACCTGAATGGGGTGGAGTGGTTGAAGGACTACAGAAGGGTCAGGGCTGTGTGGCTGGATAGATGGCACGGTCTCTCTGAGCCTCAGTGTCCTTGTTTGTAAGTGGAAAGAGAATTTGGGAACCTGGCTGAGGCAGCAGATGTGTCCCCAAAGACCTTAACACTTCCTCTGCCATTAAGTTAGTGTGTCCTTTACTCAAACTCCCAGCAGGGTTTGCAGGTGCCAGTGCTCCTGGGCTGAGCGAGGCCTGCCTCTGGCAGGTCATTCGGGAGCTAGCCCTCAGTGCAGCTGGCAGTGCCGAGAGGGTGAACTTGGTTCTGTGACGGAGCCTTCTAACCAGCAGTGGAGGAAAGAGGGAGTGAGCGCTCCATCCTTGAGGGTGTACAAGCAGTGACTGGCACCTCAGAACAAGAATTCTAACCCAGATGGGAAGGATTTTAGATCACAGCTTTCTTTGCTCCCAGGCTGACCTTTGTGCTGTTTCTGCTCCTGCGTGCACACCTACTGTAGCACTGCCACACTCCAGGTGAACCACCTGTGTGTCCTCTTTGTCCTTGAAAGACTGCAGAGCCTCTAGGGCCAGGACAGCCCCTTCTGGGATGCACAAAGGGCTCTGGTCTCTGAGCTGAACTGGGGCCTCAGAGATTCCGATGCTCTGATTCTGTGCAAGCCTGAGCCTGCCTCGGGAGCTTCAGGCAGTGGGTCTGGGCTCAGACACCTCTCCAGTCGCTCCTCTCTTTTTTTGTCTGATTATTATAAAAGTCGTGCATCTTGGGAAATTCAGGTATTTATAGGAAGAAGGACGTGCTGGGTTGGGCCACCATTTGGCCCACTTTAGTTCCAGCCTACATTTGCTTCTGATGGAGCCACACTACCCCACTTTCTGCTCCTGAGCTTCTGGGGTGTGGACTCCACCCCAGCTGGGGGAAAGCACATAGGCCCAGGTGCCACTCCGAGCACTGAGCTCCCCAAGAACAGCAAGTGACTGAGGGGTGGGTGTTGGGGACCACAAATGCACAGTGTCTGGTTTTGCGTATTTTCCTGTGAGATGAAAGGAAGGGTTAGGATTATTGGTAGCACCCATTTTAGATTTCCCATTGACTCTTCTAAGCATAAGATCATCTACTCCTTCTTAAATCATCTCAGGATCATACTCAAGGACAAGATACTTCTAAGCATAAGATCATCTACACCCTGGAGTCTTTGGATGAACTGTAATCCCTTGCTAGCCCCAACTATCACGGTATACACTGAATAAATAGTGGCTGCTTTGGGAGTGGAGGAGGTCGGATCCAGAGACACTGACTTTCAGCCACTGAAGGAATACTTGTCTCTGTTTTTTATTTTTCTCACAGCATTCTAGAGACAGACAATCGGGATTCTTGGCCGGGTTCCCAATATTGACTATCAGGGCTCTTGGATGGGTTCTTGACAAGTGGGCACATCCTACAGATTGGGCCAATCAGTGCCAACACTCTTAACTCTCAGTTCTGGGATTTATCTTTGAGATGTGTCAGAAGAATCTTGTCTATGCCCCAGGACAGGCATCTTCCTGCCTGTGTAGGAGCTCCATGAGAACACGGGAACGACCCTGGGAAGCAGAGTTCAGACATGGTGAGAAGACTCAGGGGCCGAGGACACTGGCGGAGCCTCAGGTACAGTGCAGCCTGAAACGCAATACAGCTCTGGACTCTACAGGGAGAAGCCAATACATTCCAGTTTTGTTTAAGCTGGTTTAGGGGGGTGGTTTTTTTTTTTTTTTGTCACATATGCTTGAAAAGATTTTGAGTGATAGGAACAAAAATAAAAATAGAGCTCACCCATACCTTGCCATCCACAGGAACCACTGTGAGTAGCTCAATGACCATCCTTTCACATTTCTCTGAGTAGGAACACGCATATATTTATATATTTTTTTTCACAAAAATGTAAAAACATCAGTAGCTGTCTACATAGATACTCTGCTCTTCCCCCTAAGTCCTAATACCTGGAAAGGACTCCAGATCTAAATATCACACAGCACATACCATATCTACCCTCCCACGTCCCCCTCTACCATGTGCTATAGACGTGTTTCCACGTTAACAAGTGTAGCTCTACAGCACTGTCTCCACAGCCATGGGAAGGCCACTGTCTGGCTGGACATAACGTATTTAACCATCTCTCACTGATAGATAAATGGATAGTTTCTAATTTATCACCATCATCAAGAGAGGTGCCATGAACTTACTTATAAAATGACTATGTTTGCACTTGCTGGATTTTTATGACAAAGATTCCATGATTCTAAGAGTGTCATTTCATGAGCATTAGTTTCTCTCGCCTGAGATTTAACATACTGAGTCTGTATGATAGTACCTGTTTTTCTAGGCAGGTGTAGCTGTTGCCATAAAAAAGCAAACCCAGGGCTCAGGCTCTCTCTCCTAACAGTGTCTCTGGCAAGAGTGCTCGCTGGCAGAGGCAAGAGAGAGGGTGGGGCGCTTCTGGCAGAGACCCACTGGCCGTGTGTGCAGCCACACTGCTGTCCGTCTCCCTGTGAGATCTGATTTGGCGGCTGAGGGGGAGAGGCATCTGGGGAGCCTTGGCAGACAACAGGCACATAAGGGGTGCCACCTTGGGCAGCCACAGGGATAAGAGCAGCATCACCCATGAGGCCACTCGGGTATTATAGGTCTCAACTCTCGTAAGCCCCGCCCCACCACCACCCTGTGATGCTATTCTAATCTTTGTCTTGCAGAAGAGAAAACAGTGTCAGTGAGGGCAAGTGACTCGTCCAAGGTCATACAACCAAGAAGTGGTGAAAATGAGATATGACCCGCATCTGCTGATTTCCCAGCCCATGCCTTGTCCCATTTTCTTAGGGCCAGTATTAGGAGAGAACTGCTCTGGGCAGGACTGTGGGAGCTCTAAACCCCCTGTCCTTCCCCCACAAGTCGTAACATTCAGCAATGACTCCAAATCCTGAAAAGTATAAAAAGAGAGCAAAGATCACCTATGCCCCTTCTCCCCAGGAGGAACACTCTGAACAGTTTTCAGAAACATTCATAGTTCTCACAAAAATGATATCATGCTACGCATGCTGTTTTATAACCTCTTTTTTTAAAGAAAAAAATCACAACACATTATGAAGTTCTCTCTGCAACAATAAATTTAGATCCACGACCCCATTTCTAACAGCTGCAGTGGGTGCCATGTAAGGCTACAGTGAAATGGGTTTAACTAGTCCCCTGGTGATGGACCAAGGGGTTGTTCCCAAGTGTCCTGCTACGATGACCATGGCTCTCAGCATAGCCGGTCCTGCCCCTCTCGGCCACCTTCTCAGGGAGACCGTCTCAGGCAGCCCCGCACCGTGCAGTGCAGGCCCCATCTGCTAATCCGTATGACACTGTCATACTGCTTTCCTTCCTGCACTGTATTCTCTTTTCATTCTGTTTATTTACTTAGACAATTGCATGACCGCTGTCCTGCCCCAAGGCTGTGTCCTCCGTGAGGAGTGTAGACCAGCAAGGATGAGTTTCACTAGACACCCTTGGCATGCAGGAATGTTTCTGCTGGCAGAACAGACTGCTCTGCTTTGGGGCATGGAGAAGCTCCCTGCTATGACACCCTCCAGACCCTGTCCCCAGCGCCAGTTCCGGGACTTACACATCCACCTTAGAACTTATTCCAGCCATGTGCTGCTTGGAGCATCTGTGCCCAGGAGTCACCTGGCACTGAACAATGCTTGCTGCACACATAGGATACTGGGCACTGGGGGCCAGCAGAGCAGCTCTGCTACTCACTGGCTGTGTGGCCTTGGGCCAGTCATTTTCCCTGTCAGGCCCTCATCTCTGCAATGCAGCAATACTGATAATCTATCTCATGGAGGTTTTTCTGAGGTTAAAAGAGGGTAACGGCTGTGTTAGCATACAGTAAGCTCTCCGGAAATGGCAGCGTGGCCTTGCATTCTGTGAGCTAGAGGTTGGTTCTGACTCTGCCTTGCCTAGATAACCTTTTCCACCTTGAATGTACCTGAGAATGGCCCGTGCTCTGGCCCCCTGGGGATCCCTGGGCTGTCCCTAGGGATGTCCTGTTCCTACCCTTTAATCCTTGTCCAATGGCCAGACTGACCCATTGTCAGACTCCCAGACTTCTCAGGGCCCATGACCAGATACCTGCCTGGCCCTGTAAACCTTAAGGCAGAGGCACAGACACCTCAGAGGGACAAATGAAAAAAGTGTCCATCCTGGGGGACATCCTGGCCCCTTCCTTGCACACAGTGCTTGAGGCAGAATGTCTGGTTTCCCACCCTGCTGCCCTCTCTCTCTCTGACCATATGCCATGTAACTTTATCGCCACAATCCTCATTTTCTTCCTATAAAATGGGTAGAATAAAATAATTCGTGAAGAGTCAATGAGATAATAAAAGTAAACTAAGCTTAGCAAGGAGCTTGGCATTCTCCTCGCTGAGTGCCTGGCATCCCCAGGCTCAAATATTAGCTATCACTGCTGCAATTGCTTTTAGTCTTTTTACTCTAGTACATAATGGAGACAGGAAGGTGTGTGGAGCAGCGGTACAGCATTGAGTGCAGTAAGCTGTCACGAGGCAGAGACGCGTGTGCTTTCCGGGCCCATGCAGAGGACGCTGCCTGCCCCACGCAAGCCCCGCACACCTGTCCCAATCCTCATGGCCTCTTTTCTCTACAAAGTGAAACTTTTTCAGACTTTTATGTTGCTGTTACTATTGTTAATAAATGGATAAAAATATCAACGTGTGGCTATTCTTCTCCAAGCCACTCAGGCCACCAGGTCTTTTGACCCTGGAGACCCTGTACCACTGGCTGCCTCTGCCCTGGGCATGGAGACTCCCCAAATGGTTTCCTGGCTCTGGCTGTTCTTTAAATAACCAGCTTGTTAGCAAAATAGCAGCAGTAACACCTCCCTCGCGCCGCCCCAGCCTCCATCTTTCCACACGATGCTGACGGCTGCTCCCCCAGCTCATGCCAAGGAATCCCGTTCTTCGTCACTGGGCCACACACGCCAGGGGCTGCCAGCTCAGCTGCATTCTCAGTGTGTCTCCCAGGGGTGGAGGTGGGCACTGAGTGGCAGTCGTTTTCAGGAAAGCCTGAACCCTCACTCCCAAGTCCACGCCTCAGTCACCAGGAGTTTAACTGCGATGGCATTGAATGTGGAGTGTTTAGCACAATGCCAGGCACACAGTGACTACACAAGAAATGCCAGCTGTGGCTGAGGCTGCCCCTGCTACTCATGTCTTCAGGGAGGCCAGGACTTCCTTAGGCACAACAGCCCTCTTTGCAAAAGACTGAATCCCAGTTCTCAACCGGAGATATCTGTATCACTGTGCGGTGACAGCTCCTCGGCCAAATGCAACGGCTGCCGGCTGCCTGTTTCTGCTACAATAGACTGGGGGCTGGGGCGGGGAAAGGGATGGGGAGGCTGCTAATTAATGGGACCTTTTTCATGGTTATTAATAAGGCTGGCACTACATGAACGTGCAGCTCCTTGCTCTCAAAGAAGCATTTCTGCCTACATTATTGGCAGCTAATTTGGCGGGCTTTTAAAAATTATCCTTGACATTTGCATATTATATGTATTTATAAGTCCCTTCCCTTCTCATAACTATCCCATCAGGCAGGCTGGGCAGCTGTCGGCACATGAGAGGATGGGGACTGGAGAGGATGCCACTGTGCTGAAGGTAGGAGCCCACACAGGCTGCCTGGGGTGAGCAGGATCCCCGCTGGCCGCAAAGCTGTGCATTCATGGGTCCTGCTGGTGTCTGAGTGGAGGGAGCGAGGGGCTTCCCTCCTCTTCCTCCTTCCTTCCTTCTGCAGCTTGCACCCTACACCCTCCTGTATACAGCTGCAGCTGTCCAGGGTGGGGGTGGGGGGAGCCGTGTTCCTCACCCCTGGGGAGCTGAGGCCAGATGAGGCAGATCTTAGCAGAGGGCCCCTGGAGCACTGTGGGGTGGCTGGGCGGCCTGTGCCAGCCCTGGTCTTACTGAGCCCGTTTCCTCACCTGGAACTAGCCTCGTCTTGCCAGCAGGGTCTGGGCAGGTGGGTGGCAAGGATGAAGCGTGAGAACACAGGGACTCGTCAGGCGCTGGGGTTGGCCTGAGGCAGGCTGCAGCAGCTGTTCGGGGTGGGGGTCAGTACTGCGGGAAGGAGGGCAGGGCTAATGTGGGGGGAATGGGCTTCAGCAGACCCTGATGGCTCTTAGAAACGAGGCCAGCCCCAGCATCTCATCCCGGTGAGGGTTCACAAGGAGCAGGAAGAAAAGGCACACTGTCTGGGGAGCCCCGAGATTCCGTGGCTGTCAGCATGGCTCCCTGGCCCCCTTTCTTTCCTGAGCCGATGGTCACCACCTGCCCCAGCCTCATGGTTGTGGCAAGAGCTGACCTTTGAGGTACACAGAGCTGGACTTCTGTGTCTCCCCAGGCTGGTGGCTTCCCCACTCTGAGGCTGTTTCCTGTGAAGTGGGTATGATCACCATACCCACCTCCTGGGCTGTCAGGAGGACAGGATACAACAAGCCAGTTAAACTACAAATGGTGCCCAGACCTAGAAAATCTCTCATGGAGGTCCCTTTGCCAGCATGTGGGCGCCGGCAGGGGGAGGCTGGGCATTTTTCAACCGTGCTAAGTGTGGCTGGGTGGGTGAGGTGCCCAGGCCTGCGGCTGCAGTTACTTACCAGCCAGGGAGCTATGCACACAGGAGGAACAGGAGCCAGTCGGTACACTGCCAGGGTCACCTCAGGAGCAGGTGCTGGACCGAGGGCTGGCACACACATCCCTCCAGGCACTCGATCAGAGAAGCTGGCAGGAAGCAGCATGGGACAGTGGCCCTGCCAGGTCCTGGTCACACACAGGGTCCAATGGCACCCGGCAGAGGGGGAGGCAGTGGTGCCTGCAGGAATGGGGGAGGAAAACTCATTAAGCCATACTGGAGACCCTTGGATCTGCCCTGGGGACACGAGGGAGGAGGACAACACTGAGCAGTCGTCATAGAAACCCAAGTGTTTGTACACTACATTTTCCCAAGCACTCCGCATCCCAGCCCATGTGGGCCCCCACATTGTTTTTTAGAGGCATATTTGCATGTCATGCATATTTACGATGCCTTTCCCACCACCCACAGAATCCCCACAGCAGCCTGGGAAGCAGAGTTCCAAAGACTCAAATCCTTCCTCATCCTGCTCTCTGTTCTTTTCCCTGGAACGAAAGAAGTTAGGAAAGGGGCTGCAGTCACACAGTTCTGAGTTCAAATTTCAGTTCAGTCCCTCACTTGCTGGGTGATACTGGGCAGGTAGCTTCCTATTTCTGAGTCTCAGTTTCCCCACTTGTCAAATGAGAATAAGAGAACCTCTTCTGAGGAATCCATGAGGAATCAGAGGATAACGCAGGCAGAACGCTGGACATGAGTGACATGTCCGGTAATGACCCTCACAGAGGTGCCTCCTATTTTCCCTTCTGCACAGCCCCCCACATCTCCCACATGACATGTCCTGTGGGACAGCAAAGGGAGCCAGGTGTCCTTCTCCGCCCACCTCTCCGGAACAGGTGTCACCACTCCAGCGGGGCTCTTCATCACAGCAGGAATCAGAAGCTTCTGGAGAAAAAGGGCCTTCCTCCCACAACCCTCCCAGGAGCCTCAGAGACCAACCTCCATCACACAGGTTAAGAAACTGAGACACAGAGGAAACTGAGTTGGCAAGTTGAGGCTTCTCATGTCTGACCCAGGAGGGGTTAGGGCAGCGGACCATGGAGAGGGCTTAGCTTTCTCCCCTGGTCACCACAGGACCCCAGGCAGTCTCCCATTCTCCTCCAAGGGGCTGCTCAGCAGCCACACCTCTCACTCCTAGAGAAGCCAGCACTCACTCCTAGAGAAGCCAGAGCTTAATGGGCTCCTGCTTAATGGGCTTCTGCTGGTTTCCTTCTCAGAGCAGCCCCACTCTTCAAAGGAGGAAACTGAGGCACAGAGAGCTGTGGTGACTGCACCCTGAGGAGGAGGCAGACCACAGCCTTAAACCCAGACACCGACTCTAGGAGGATGCTGCCAGTGAGAACAGCCCCAACCAAGCAAAACAGGCAGAACCGTCTGAATGTTTAAGCAGCTGGAAAAGAAAATACCAAACTTCTAAACACTGAATTAGAGGACACAAATTCTTAAAGATGCATAAAAGATTTCAAGATGCACCATAAGGCATGAAAATTGCCAGTGCATGAAAAACCAGTGCTCTGGAAGATACGATCCCAACCAAATCGTCATTTTGAGCCAAATTTACCCAGATCCAGAGCTGAGGGAAGCAGTGACGGATGGCAGGAGGGGGCATCCTGTGTGGGTGTGTGGCACAACGGGACAGTGAATGGTGTTCTGACCTGAGTCTTCGAAGCCCCTTTGGGCTCTGAAGGCCAGCCTTGGAGTCCCTGCCCTTGCCTGTGGAGGTCCTGGAGCCTCCCCTTCATGATGACCTGAGAGTTGTCCCTGCTGGCTGTGCTGCTGTTCAAGACTCTGCAACTTCCAACAGGGCTGGACTCTGAGAACACTATGCTGTGACAGAAGCCAAGCACCAAAGACAGCATCCTGTGTGATTCTGTTTACATGACATATCCAGGACAGACAACTTCATAGAGACAGAAAGCCGGGTCGTGGCTGCCGAGGGCTGCCTGATGGGGAGACCGGGCAGGAGAGGCACTAAGAGGTGTGAGGGTTTCTTTTGGGGGTAATGAAAATGTTCTAAAATGGACTGTGATGATGGACACCTGACTCTGTGGATATGCTAGAAGCCAGGGAAGTGGGCACTTCAGTTGTATAAGTGTACAGTATGTGAAGTGGATTTTAATAAAGCTGTTAAGAACTCAATACTTGCCGGGCGTGGTGGCGCACGCCTTTAATCCCAGCACTCGGGAGGCTGAGGTAGGCGGAGCGTTGTGAGTTCGAGGCCGGCTTGGGCTACAACGCGAGCGCAAGGCTGGCCTGAGCTACATAGTGCGACCCTGCCTCAAAAAACCAGGGCCGGGAGTTTGGCTCAATGCCTTAAGCGCCTGCCCTGGCAAGTGCGAGGTTGTGAGTTCAATCCCCGGTGCCGTAAAAAAAAAAAAAAAAAAAAAGAACTCAATACTTAAATACCAACAAAAAAAGATTCTGCAGCTTCCCAGTTGAAGCTCAGTGGTGCAGCCATCTGGGAGCCTGTGTTCCCCCAGGGTTCTGCTGTGGCCTGGGAAACTGGGGACTATTCTCCCAAGAAGGCTTCTCCCACATTCCCTCTGCCCCCAGAGTCTTTCCTCCTCCAGGAAGCCCTCCTGCTCCCCTGGCTAGATCTGTCTCCCACTACTGGCTCCTAGGGCTTCCTCAGTTTCCCCTCCTGCTCACCATCATTCAGATTTGAGACAACCGCTGGCGCTTGCTACCTCCTGCATCAGACTGGCCCTCGGTTGGGGAAGGGGCTGTCTTCAGCTTGCCCAGGGCTGTCAGCGCTTGGTACAGAGCCTGGCGCACAATGCCTGGCGCCCAGCAGGTTCTCCAGAAATGTTCGCTGACTGAATGGATGAATCAGAACTCCAAAACCCAGCACGCACACTTGGATTCAGGTCCTGGCTCCACTGCCTTCTGGCTGTATGACCACAGGTAACTCCGGCAAGTCTCAGTGCTTACCTCAGAGGGTAGCCAGGGATGAAAAGGAATAAGGAATGTAGGAAGTTCTTTAGGAAGTAGCTCCTTCCACAGCTGTCTCGGCCTCAGTCCATGGCACCTGCCCTTCTAGTCACTCCTGCCCAATCCCTAGAGTCATCCTTGATGCCTCGCTTTACCTCACCTCCCCTATCCAGGCCATCAATACCTCCACTGGATCCACCTTCACAATAGGTCAGGAAGCTGATGTGGTACGTATACTGCTGCCACTGCTGTGCACTGAGCAACTGTGATCTTTTGACTGGATCATTCATGTCTGTTCTAGGCTCCCACTTCTACTCTTGCTCCCAGAAAGGAATCTGAGGAGTCAGATTAGAACTCAGATCTGGCCCCTTCTCGACTCTAAACTCACCAGTGCCTCCCTCTACTTTAGGTAGAAGCGGACAGCCCTACTAATGCTTTGGATGGCTGTCCCTGTACCACTTCTTGTTCCTTTCTTTCTCTCCACTTGTCCCCTTTGTCTCGGGCCTTGTTACATGGCCTTGTGCTTTTCATCCCACGGCTCCTGTCCCGGGGTCTTGCCTGTTTGACTATTTTAAAGTCACTCAATCTAAAGCGGTGCATAGAAAATGAGAGCGAGAGAGATAAGGAGGAGACCTTTAATGCGGAGGGCATGGGAGAGCTTTAGGGGCAGGGGGAGTGTAAAGCTCTCAACAAGAACGAAGGAGTGTAGTTAACTTTATCAACTTGGGCTGGGGGAGGAGTTTGGGGAGGTGGGCAAAATGACATATTGACAGCTGATTTGAGGGAGCATCTGCCTGTGTAAAGCAGGAGACAGAATGATTTATTGGGGTCTGGGGGTGGAGGCTTGGGGGGTTGTGGAGTCTTGGGATTGGAAAGGGTTCAGTGCCTGTGAAAAAGGGAGTGGGAGGTTTATCTCTGGAATGAGAAGGAAAACTTGGAGTTTACTCTTGGAGAGCTAAGTTGTTTCTCTGGGTCCAGCACCAAGTTGGGGAGATGCTAAGCCCCAGGCTAGCAGAACCTATCATTGCCCTTGCTCTTTCTCCACCTGGCAGTCATGGCCCAATGTCTGCCAGCCTGACCTTCTCATTTCCTGCTTCGGAATCTTTGCTGCCCCTGACCCTGTCAGTGACAGGCAGTTTGGCACTGTGGTGAGGACCTGAGATCAAAATTTTGGCTCTGCCAGTTACATAGCTGAATGCCCCAGGGTAAATGTCTTAACTTCTCTGTGACTCGGTGGCTCATCTCGAAACAGGGCAGTTCCAGCCTTTTCCTTGCACAGCTGTGAGTGAGGCTTTGATGATCTCTGTGGATGCCACCAGCCTGTCTGCTGGTGCTGTCGCTCCAGGGCTCTCTATTCAACATTCCTAGCACCTGTCCCTCCTGCCCGCTTGTTGTCCTTGGCCAGTGTCTCTGTTACACAGGATGGGACGAATCTCTCAGGCATTTAGCCTGGTCATCACCTCTCCTCCCTCTACAGTGTTGGCCCTGAGGGGCAAGTTCGGTCTACTCTGTGCCTGGCATGCAGAGGGCTCAGTGGAGGCATCATTTATTTTCGATGCTGAATAGATACTTATTGACCAGTTGTCATGAGCGCTGGGTTTCCCCCTTCCTGGTCACAGACGTGACATTTCTCTCTCCAGCCCAGCTCACATCTCAGGACTCCATGTTGTTCCCGGCAGCTTTGCTGGCCAATGGGTAGGCATTGCACATTGTGTATCCAAGGTCCAGTGTGCACCTTCCCCACTGGACCCTGCCCTCCTATCATTACTGGACTGAATCAGCCTTTTCTGCAACCAAGCACCCAGAGGGCTCCTGTGCCCCTGTCTCCTCATTCCCTCAGATGTGAAGCCCAAGACCTACTTTCTTTTAAAGACCTCTTACACATCCCTCAAATCCCCTTCTCTTTAGCCCCAAAGCTACCCTGTCTGGGCCACCACTGTACCAGTCTCCTCACTTGGGGCCCTGCTGCTTCCCTCTCCATCTTTTGTGCAGCAAAAGATCTTTTCAATACCTAAGTGGAGCAAGCAGAAACCTCCCTCTGCAACCTTGAAAATAAAAATCCTCCTTGGCTCAAAACCCAAACTAAGTGGGACCTTTCAAAAGAATTCAGCTCGGGCTCCTCCCAATCTGGACCATCCCATCCCCAGATAAAAGGGTGTTTGTTGTCCAAAAATTCAATTTACAAAGTGGATTTACAAAGAACCTTTTGCCTCAGCAAATATTTATGGAGTTGAATTGAGATGGAGAAAACATTTTTAAAATAGCATTTACAGTACTCTTCTCCCCAGGGGCTCGCTGCCTCTCTTGGTGCCCTGGACCACAAGAACCATGACCCCTCTCCCACCCTGGCATTGCCCTGTGGCTCCAAGACACTTCCTCTGTCCCTCTCACTGAATGTCCCCCCAGGCAGTGATCCTATGGGGCTCTGTGACTTCAGTCACCACACCCGCTAACCCCATTTCTTAGGCAGCCTGGCCTCAGCCCAAAATTGAAAGCTCACCTGCCAGGTGCCTCCTAACCCTCCCCTCAGAAGTCCCTCCAGGTACCCTATCACCTCTCCCCCAAATTCACTCCTTTCTGATGACACCATGATCTACCTGAATCCCCATGACAGAAACGTAGGCATCACTCAGGACTCCTCCCTGGCCGGCTCCCTCTCCCAGTCCCAGAACAGATGCCTGTCAAATACCTGCTTCTCTCTGGCCCAACCCTGAGCTCAGGTCAGCCCTGTCAAGGCATCGGAACACAGGTCACCTGGCACCTGTCCACTTACTGCCCACCATGGATCTGCCCGCCCCTTGCCTCTCCATCTGTCCTCGCCACCTACCCCTCCAGTCTCATCACCCACCCACCAAGCCGCCATCCATGCTCTGCCAAGGCTTCCAAGGATCCAAGTTGCGTGTCAGACATTATGACATCAAAATGACCTGCCCTTGGCCTCAACATAAACACACCAGAGCTGGGTCATGACGGGTGAGCAGGAATCTATGAGGCTGGAGGACAGTGGGGTAAACAAGGGCACAGACACAGGAAGGACACACTTGGGGTGTCTAAGGATCCTGACCAGACTGACGGGGGGTGACAGAGGACAGGGTGGAAGGACCTGCTGCGGCTGGCTCTGCAAGGCCCTGAGGACCAGGTAGAGTTTGGGCCATCGCAAGCACAGACTCTGGAGCCAGGGAGCCTGGGGTCGCACCTCAGCTCCCCGACCTGCTGGCTCAGTGTTCCCTGGGTGTAAAGTGGAAATAATAATAAAGTGTGCCCATGCCTAAGGCTGCTGTGAGGATTCCACGCACACTGACAGCCACAGCTCAGCCCAGTGCCTGCCACAGTTGGCCTCCTCCCTCATCTGTGGGCAATGCATTCCTGAACCCTCCAACAGCAATGGGCTCTATGTAGACATGTTCTTTTCTACACAAATACATCGATGATAAAGTTTAATTTATAAATTGGGCAAAATAAGAGATCCATAACAATAACTAATAATAAAATAGAATTTTAACAATATGCTATAATAAGTTATATAAATGTCCTCTCTGTCTGTCTCTCTGTCTCTCTCAAAATATCTTTTCTTGTTATTTTAATGTTTGATTCAAACACTATTACAACAATATTGGAGATTCCACAGAGAATTGCATGCATTTGCTATTAAAAAGACCTTTTTGTTGAAGCTTTTCAACTTTACCTCTTGGGAACTGTCTTGGTTACTTTTCTCTGGTTGCTGAGACAAAATAATTGACACTCAAATTAAAGAGAGAAAGGTTTATTTAGCTCCTGGTTTGTGGAGGTTTCAGTCCAAAATATCTTATTGTACTGGAGATCACAGGAACCTCAGTCCAAACTTCTTTTTCTTTTCTTATTAAGTCAATAGCTTCTACCTTTTCACTCTGAGGAAGTACCTATTAGCTTCTCTTTGGCACATCAGAATTACCAGCACCAAGCCAGGCGTGGTGGCACACGCCTTTAATCCCAGCACTTGGGAGGCTGAGGTAGGTGGAGTGTTATGAGTTCAAGGCCGGCTTGGGCTACAATATGAGCGCAAGACCAGCCTGAGCTACATAGTGCGACCCTGCCTCAAAAACTAGGGCTGGGAGTTTGGCTCAGGGGCTTAAGCACCTTTCTGGCAAGTGTGAGGCTGTGAGTTCAATCCCTGGTGCCGCCAAAAAAAAAAAAAAAAAAAAAAAAAAAAATTACCAGCACCATTACTCTTGCACTTTGGGGCCATTACCAAGTTAAATAAGGGTCCACTGATGGTTGCTCTCACACCTGAGCAGGATGCTATGTGACTAACAGGCAGGTAGTTACACTGTGGATACACTGGACAGAGACGATTCCTATCCTGGGTGGAACAACAAGGTTTCGTCATGCTTCTTGGAACAGCGCACAATTTAAATTGTTTATTTCTGGAATTTTCCATTTAATATTTTCAGACCACTGTTCACAGTGGGTAAATGAAACTCTGGAAAGAGAAGCCCTGAAAAAGGGAGGATAATAGTATGCAGAGAATGCTCAATGACTAAAACTGCTACAGGGCATTAACAGCCTCGTGGCCAGCAGACAATGGAGTTTCATCTCGAGGTGGCATACACTAATCTCCACCGCAAGAAGTCAGCAGCCAGTACTCTGGAGCAGACGCCCCTGCCTGAGGTTCAGCAGACCAGCTGTGCCCCCTGCCTTCAGGTGCTGGGTGCCCCAGGCCCAGTGGAGCCTCACCTTCCTGTCCACCGCCCGGAGCCAGTCCTGCGGGGAGCTCCCAGCACTGAGATCCAGAGGGCTGCCCCTTGACAGTTTTTTACAGGAGTCTGTCCCATCCTTAGCAGCTCTGGAACACTGTCCTGTGAATAGCCATGATGGGTCCTTCCACACAGCACTAAGCCAAAAGCCCAGGGGTTTTCCACTAACCTTCAAATGATCAGGCTAAATTAACTGGGTGACACCTGCAGGCCACCACGCTGCAGACGAGGACCCAAGCTTCTAAGGGGAAAAGGAAGCTACTCTGCCTCAGGCGGCACAGTCAGTAAATGGTTGAGTCAGAGTTCAGAATCGGAGCCCTGTGCTCTCCCTGAATCTCAGAGGAGCCCTCTGCCCAAGGGTTAGGGTCCTGAGCCAATGCACAGACCCGTGTCTATGGAGGACTGAGAGGCGCTGTGCAGTGGAACTCTGTGTGTGATGGAAAGGCCCTCTCTGTGCTGCCTGGTGAAGGGGCAGCTGTGAATCACATGTGGCCATAAAGCCCCAGAAATGTGACTAGTGCACTGAAGAACTGAATCTTTAATTTCAAGTTCAATAGCTGCATGTAGCTCATGGTTACTCTACTGGACAGCGCAGGACCAGG